>ML685780.1:20876819-21044033 GCA_007922175.1 Pelusios castaneus
ATATAATCATTCCCAGCAAATTACTACCTTTCTATTGATACCAAACACGACATAGCTCCTATGGATTATAGAGCATTTAGGATATATGAATAGAAAATATCATAAATGCTTCCCTAAATCCAGACAGCATCACACCCTGCCCACCTGCCCTGCCAGGGTCCCTCTCTCCCTTTGTCCCATTGCACACAAGGGGTGCCCCCACTGCCACCGTGGACCTGCCCAAGGTCCCCGTAGCCCCTAGAAGTCGACCTAGAGCGTCCAGTGTGGACGCTCTAGCTCGACTTTGTAAGTTCCCCTTTAAGTCGACTTTAATTTTAAGTGCAGACACATTAAGTCAACTTAACTAAGTCGACTTGAAGTCAACTTAACTAAGTCGACTTGAAGTCAACTTAACTAAGTCGACTTGGTTAAAGTCGACTTAAAAGTGCAAGTGTAGACATAGCTGAGGAGTCTTGAAGCACCTTGTGTAGGCTGTCGTCATGGACATGAGCACGCACCTACATGTTTTCATACATACTTACCATTGCTGCATGTTACACTCAATTGGGGCTCATTCCTTTGTTCTGAGATTAATGGGTCAGAAATTTAAACTCCTTTATGTCAGTTTCTTTTAAAATACAAAATCTAAATGAAAAATGTGGAATCAACAAGACAGGTGTTAACTTTAATACTTCATCCCAGTAGCTCTTAAATTGGAGGACACAAACGGAGTTCAGGAGGCCATTATAAAAATGATGAAACATTTTAATCTTTTCTTCCAAAATGGTCCTTTTGTCTGATGGAAAGTTCCATGAAAATGTTTGAAAGACACTTCTCTCTTCCCACAAGATGGTCTCTCTTGATATTTTTGCAGAAAATATAAAATCATGAGTGCAAGCTGCAATTCACAAAATGGAAAGGTTCAAAATCTCTTTCCCGGTACAGGAGGGTGCGTTCTCCTTTTCACCCATTAGTATGTTGAAGACAATGGGAGTTACCACCAGAGGTCCTTTTAAAATGTATACCATGTATACGAGAGACATGTTGCTTACACTAGGTAACACCTACACTAGATTTCTATTTTCTATGTGTATGTCTACACTGTGTATGTCCCTGCGCTTCCAATAGCAAATGTTAGTTTCCAGGTCTACAGGCTCTGGCTGGTGGGGGTTCATGCAATGGTGCTAAAAAATAGCAGTCAACAGTCCCAGTTAGGCTGACACCTTGTGGGAGACATGTATCTCACACCCTGAGCTATAGCATGCATGGAAATGTCTCACTGTTGTTATTAGCACCCAGGCAGGAGCCTGAGTTTAGAGACTCAGCCTCTGACTCTCACCGCTGCAGGGGGTTTTCTTTATTAATTTATTTTTCAGTGGAGACATACCTCAGATGTCAGAGACTTTCCTCTATAGTGGGAAAGAAACTAGAGGCTCTTCTTGTTTCATCAACTCCTTTGTAACTTCTGTGTTAGACTGTTGCTACAGACCCTACGTGAGACTATCAGCGAAAGATGGGAAGAAGTTGACGGGGGGAGCCACTTCCTTAGTGAGTGAGCTGTGCTACTGTGGGTCTGATGTATTTGATTTCCTTTACGGTTTTCTGTGGATTTGTGAAATGGGGTGGTGATGGGATGGTAAACACACAATAATTTAAGAAGGGGTACATTTTGTTTCCATTCTGCCTATAACCAAAGGCCTCTGGTGCATTGAGCAAATGAACAGGCCTTAATACACGAAAGCACTATCACTTCATGGCTGACATCAGAGCCAGTGAAGAGTAAAAAATTGTGACGCAAACCCCTCTGTGCTATACACATAGGCTACGTCTACACTTGCAAGTTAGGTCGACTTAAGGAGGCTTAAGTCAACCTAACTTAGTCCCTGTCCACACCAGGCTTTCATTAAGTCGACTTAAGAAATTCCTTAAGTTAACTTAATGAAAGGTTAGGTCAACTTAATAAGAATCACCGGTTAGGTCAACCTAATCACAGTGTGGGCACTTAAGTCCACTTTATTAGATGGACCTAAGGGCAGTTAGGTCAACTTATTAAGTCCCGTTCAGGGGGACCACTTTAAGTCGACCTAATAAGGTCGACTTTAGGTTGACTTAAAGTTGACCTTATTAGGTCAACTTAACAAAGTCGACATAACTTTTTGTAGTGTAGACATAGCCATAGACATAGCCTGCCCCCAAAAGGAGGTTTTATGGTTAAAACATTGCACTGAAAATTGAGAAATGTGTATTCACTTCTTAGCTCTGCTACAGACTTACTGTGTGACTAAATCACTGTCTGGGTTCCCAATATTCTGCTTATATGTTGCCACTCTTTGTTCTGTTTGTCTGTTTAGATTGTAGGCTCTTCTGCACAGGGACTGTCCCAGATTCTTACATTTATGTAGTATCTAGCACAAAAGGTCCTGATCTTGGTTGTAGCCTAGGTAATGAAGATCATAATCAACACAATAATGAAAAATGAAGATGAGAGAAGTCAGCTTGTTTATTGTATAGTTGTACATCTCTAAATGTGTACATACTTAAGGTGAAATCCTGTCCCCAATGAAGTCAATGGGAGAATTGTCATTCAGATAGAGCAAGATTTCACCCATAAATACCATTAGTGCCTTGACTCCTTCTGAGTTAAATGGTACTGCTTACCTGAATAGTAGTATTTCCTTGCCTAATATCTGCAGAATATGATATTGTTAAAGGGAAAAAGCTTAGAATCACAATCAACATTTGATTTTAGTTTTATCTTGATTAGCACCTGAATGCTTTCAGGCAGAGGTATTGTTGCAATGAAGAACGGTCGTTGCTGTTGAATTAATTTTGATTGTCACTCCAACTAATAATAGCATATATGCACCCAAATTTTCACCAATTATCTCTTTTTCCATACTTATTTTTTAGAATAAGGTTTTTTTCACCCAGTTCACTTAACAATAGGCTATCCTACCACTTTATAAACTGTTCAAGACGTTATCCTGCCAATATTACTCAGGCAAAAATTCCGCTTGACCAGCACATAAACAAATTTAAAGTGGGACCACAGGCAGCAACTCTTCCATCATGTGGTTTGGGGCTGAGTTTCACTTTGGAGGGTTTTAAGATCTCCTGAATAAAATCTGGAGGATTGTGTCATATATGTGGTTGTGACCCCAGAAGCTCTTGATGCCAGCTGGCACAGGGGGTTCTTAGAGTTGGATACATGCATAATAAATCACTAATGGGTGAGATGTCTACTTAGAGCCAGTAGCCATCATAGTCACTGTGACCCGTATATGTTTAAGGAATTATGTGTCTGTACTGAAAATTATGCTGTTAGGTCAGGTAAGGAGGAGGTGACATGTCTGGGACAGGTTTCTTTCCAGCAAAGGCTAACAGATGTGTCTCTCTGGATGGTCATGGTCATATTATTTGTCTCACAATGTAAATCTATGTGCCTATTGAGCCTGATGCTATTCATAAGATTTAAAAATTGACAAGAGGAAAACCAATAAGCAGGGTGTGCCCAGTTTATGGAAAAGAACAAAGGACTGTCCTGATAGAGTATATCTGAGGATACCATGAGGCACGCGCACCAAAGAAGCAAGTTGACAATGTGGATTATCTCATAAATGGAAGATTACAACCAAGTCTGGCTGTAAAACACTGGAAGGGTTTTGGATGAACATTACTTTTGAGACAGAAAAGTAACTACAGTAGTTAAGTAATGTATGGTGTTAACCATTTGATTCCCACACTTCTTTTGTTTTGCTTCAATCTGTACATTGTAAAATAAACATGTACCTGTTTTCACTGTAAATATAGCTAAGTGCTGTGCGCTAAGCAGGGGTGTACCTGGGAAAATGGTGAGTGTCCAACGGAACAGGAGCTGGACGCTCTAGGGAGATGTTCAGAAGGCTTAGAACGTGCCTACCACTGACTTTAAGAGAAATAGCAGGGCTTGCATAGGCCTAGAGAGCAGCGCTTGTGTTGCCTGTGTCTGGTGGAGGTGGGGAATTGACTCCAGCAAGCACAGACAAGGTTCTCTCACGCTAAGATAGGTGGTAATAAGGTGCCTCACACACCTGGGTTTCCGGGGGAAGTGTTATAGTCATACACAGATAAGATTTTTGTCATCAGTGGGTTAGTTTTTATTTGATTAAAGCTGACAATATTAAAAACATTTTACACTGACATTGCCCATTAGTTTAAATAAATGGGAAAAGATGCTTGGCAATGAGATCATTTTTAGTGACATATTCTTGATCTATTTAGGTCCCCGGTTACTGATAATGCACAAGGAACCAACCTGAGGCTAATGAAGAAATGGCTCCTACATAGCCTTTTTAGAAAAAGAGATTATAGCTTTTTTTAAAAAAAACTTTGCATCTTTGCTAAAGATACCCTTGGCAATATCTGTTTTTTTAAAAAAGAGAGAGACAAAAGAAATACTGCTTTTATTATTAGTTGCATTCAACCAATCTTTTCTAGAAAATGATTACACACATTTATGTGTGTGCATGAGAGAGAAATGACACACCCAAAATGTCTTGACCAGAGCTGTATCTAATTAGTGTTTGAAGATTGTTAATCGATTGAGTTTTTCTCTTTGTTGGTACTCTGATTTCTTACTTGAATTATTTTGCAATAGGATAAATCCACTAATTATACACCTAAATAACTGAATGCTAACAGATTGAATACCTTTTTATCTACCTTGGATGATAATTTATTGACGCAAATAAAACTCTTTAATTAAATTTGGCATAGCCAGGTCTGTTGATGCTATACCTTAAACCACTGTGCCATGTGGCTTTAAAGATTATTTTTAATTCTAGAACATCTTGTGATGCTTAGATTAAATTGTGTTTATTAAGGACTGTAGAGCCAGTGAGTTATTTTAGTTCTGTAGTTCTTTAGGATCCCAGAGAGATTTAGAATAGAGCTTCTCTGAAGAAGTACTATTTATTTATAATTCCTCATTAAATAATCTGAGATTGAAACCCGTTGTTGTTGTTGTTCTGGAAACTGATACCTTCTTTCAGGAGTATCCAGACCAGAATCTGAAAAATGGAAGAAGAGTGAGGAGGGCATCAGTACATTTGTCAGTATCACTCGGAGTTTGCATCCTGATCAAACTGAAAGTGTGTTTTTGTTTTTTGTTTTTTTAAAGAAAAATATCTACAATACTGTTATCTGTCTCAAGGGAAAGTGAAGGCTGAGGGGCTCAGTTATGTCTCTGGAGATCCTGAGCTGAATGGAGGAAGGAGGCAGGGGAGGCCTCCTTTTGCAATACTTCTACAACAAAGGGAGGCAGCTGTCTTCCAAGTTCAGCCATCCAGCCATGTCCCTATTCTGACACCCGTAGGCCCCCTTTCTGTGATATGAGTCCTTGGGCCTGCGCTGATGTTCTGAGAGGAGAGAAATGTCCCTGTGCCCTCTCACCAATCTAGTATGCCCCCTTATAAATTTACCTGAAAGATATACTGTATCTAACCAGACAACAGAGTCTTGTGGCACTTTTAAAGACTAACAGATTTATTAATCGCATGAGCTTTCGTGGGAGAAAATCCCACTTCGTCAGACGCTTTGAAGATAGGAAAGTTACAGAGTGGGAGGAAATTAAATGCAGGGGAGTGTATGACATAGCATCAGGTCAGGCTGTAACAGCAAATCAAAGTAGGTGTTAGGATTCAAAACACTGGGGAACAGCACATAGAGGAGGGGGGAGGTCAATTCACTTGATGTAATGCGAGAAAAATCCATAGTCCCTGTTCAACCCCAAGGCAACTGAGTCAAATTTGCATATAAGTTCGAGCTCTGCAGACTCTCTTTGAAGCTGTGATTTGTTATTCATCTGTGTCAACACAGCTATTAACAAGTCGTTAAGGGAGTGAGCAGGGAGATTGAAGTGTTCCCCTACAGGTTTTTCAGTATTGCAGTTTCTGATGTCAGATTTGTGTCCATTGATTCTTTGGCGCAGAGACTGTCCTGTCTGTCCAATATATAAGGCAGAGGGGCATTTCCGGCACATGATGGCATAAATCACATTGGTGGATGAGCAGGTGAACGAACCCTTGATGGAGTAGGTGGCATGATTAGGCCCTGTGATGGTGTCATCAGTGTAGATATGAGGGCAAAGTTGGCAGCGTGGTCTGCTGCAGGGCTGTGTTCCTGCTTTAGTGTTTCTGCTCTGTGATCTGTAGTTGCTGGTAAGTATCCTTTTAAGATTAGGGGGCTGTCTGAAAGCAAGGAGAGGTCTGTCTCCCAAGGCTTGAGAGAGTGAGGGATCATCTTGTAAAATAGGCTGTAGATTTTTGATGATGTGTTGAAGAGGTCTGGCTTGGGGGTTGTAGGTGACAACCAGTGGCGTTCTGTTGTTGTTTTTCATGGGCTTCTCCTGCAGTAGTTGACTTCTGGGTACCCGTCTGGCTCTGTCAATTTGTTTCTTCACTTCTGTGGGTTTGTACTGTAGTTTTAAGAATGCCTGGTAGAGATCCTGAAGGTGTCTGTCTCTGTCTAAAGGGTCAGAGCAAATGCGGTTATATCTTAGGGCTTGACTGTACACAATGGATCGTGTGGTGTGTCGAGGATCGAAGCTCGAGGGATGTAGGTAACTATACCGATCAGTAGGTTTGCGGTATAGGGAGGTCTTTATGTGCCCATCGCTAATTTGCACTGTAGTGTCCAGAAAGTGGATCTCTTGTGTGGAGTGTTCCAGGCTAAGTTTGATTGTGTTGTGGAAATTGTTGAAATCTCTGTGGAATTCTTCAAGGGCATCTTTACCATGGGTCCAGATGATGAAGATGTCATCAATATAGCGTAGGTAAAGTAGGGGTGCTTTGGGATGAGAAGTGAGGAAACGTTGTTATGTATCTAACCAGTAAAACCAAAGCAAGTGTCTTGAAAATCCATAAGTGTATCTAAGGATTTATATTCTCCTCTTGCTATCCACACGCCATGCCCACAATTATAGGCTTGGTGCAAAAGGAAATATCCCATAGCATGCTGCCATACATAATGACTGGAAATAAGGAGTCACCACCTTTAACAGTTTATATGGAAGGACAAACTTCTTCATAGTGACATGGAGATATTAATGTAACTGAGAGGAAGGACCTGGCTTCTCCACAGATGTCCTTTAGGACCTTGGGCAAGTCAATCACGCTATGCTGTGGGTGCTACTGTAAAAAAAAAAAAAAAAAAAAAAAAATGTTGTTGTGCATTGCCCCAAAGACTTTTGGGAGCCTCACAATACGGATCAATTTCGCCTGATCCTTGTTCTGAAAAGTTAACATGATGCAGTAAAGGAGTAACAAATGGGGTGGGGGAGAGAGAGACAAGACCCCCCAGAAATAAGATCACCCAGTTACTCATAGTAGGTGTGCATATAGTATCACTGATCAAATGAGCAAAAATTCCTCATTTTGTATATATAATAAATATATGTATTGTAAAATGAAAGTATGGGGGTGGATTTATTTATTATGATTGTTGCATCATGACACTGCAGCATCTTTCTGTGACATAGTTGCTCCTTGGAAAATACGTCTCCTCCGCCACAGAAAATTTCCATGAAAGGGGGAAGAGGAGAAATAGTGTGTCAATTTTGCACAGAGAATTTTGATTATCTTTAAATAACTTTTTTTCCCACACAAAAAAATCAGTTTTCTGCAGACAGCAGATTTTTTTTCTGGGAAATTTTCCATTGAAGCAAAATTGCTATTTTCAGTCAAAAAAACAAAACAACAAAAAAAAGATGGAAATTTTTTGACCACCCTTAACTGCATCCTCATTATGTTGCAATGTGCCCTTGGGTAACTGGCCACTTTAGGAAGGAGTGGGGTCCAGTGTAGAGTCTGTCAGTGGCAGCAGAGGGCTGCCTGAGTGCAAAGGACTACAGGAGACTTGATGGAGAGCAGTAACTGTGAGCTGCTGGTGTCAAATTTTGAGGAAAGGAGTGAGGAGGACTGGCTAGGGTTGGGGTCCCCTGTGGAGTTACAGGAAGGCCCCTAGGAATGAGGGTAAGAACCAACTTGGTCAGTGAAAGCTGGGCCAAGATGCAAGTGACTAACTCTGGGAAGGCAGCCCCCAGAGCAGAGAGAGTATGCTGTGTCAAAGTGGCCTGGGGAATGTAATGCTGCAATGAACGCTATGGCAAAAGAGGGCCATGAGAGGAGGACTATGGAGAGGAGAGGGCCATAGGAGAAACCCAGGAACAAGTGGTTGGTCCCAGAAGGAGAGTCTCCTGAGTAGAGGTGGGACTCTCAGGTGAAGAGTCCTGGTGCGTGGATCTCTGAAGGGAGCCCTCTGGTGGGAGACCTGATTTGGGGCTACAGGAGAAGGCTTGCAGGAGAGCATGGCCTTGGAACTCTCAGGTGGATAGTCTTGAGAATGGACTTCTGGAAAAGCAGCCAAAGGACCTTGGGACAGAGTGGTTAATACTCTGGGGTGGCCTGGGGACAGTGACCAGTGAATGGAATTGAAATGCTGCTGCATTGTGGCCATTATTTTAATTCGGGAGGAACTTTTTTAGTCTATGAGGGATCTGAACTGTAGAATTTTCTGTGAATAAAAGTGTTTGAATTTGCAGCTGAGGCACAAAAAGGGGAATTGAAGTAGATCACATTTGTGCTGCAAAGGTGAGTCATAAGAGGATGCCCATGTTTGACATTTCCTTCTAATGCAACATGTAGGATCATTCTGACAACATGTAGATCAGGAAGTTGTTTTAGGCTCCTTTAAAGTCTTGTAAATTGATCTATAGTTCACGTGTTCACCCTGTACAAAATGGGACAGTGCTAGAATAATGTGGATTCGGGCCAACCAACTTTTCTTGCATGTCCCCCAGGTATTAATACTTGGAGTTCCTAGGATAAAATGTGTACAAAGAGTTCAATGGACACTAATGAATTCAGTCTTGCAATTCCCCCCTCTCCCCCACCCCTGGGAAATAGGTAGATATTATTATCCCTGTTTTCTAGGACAGCCAGAGATGAATTGGAGCCCATGTTTTCTGACTCCCAGTTCATTGCCTTAACATGAAGGCCATGATGCTACTGCTTGATACTTGTGAGGGTAGTACCTTTCTCTTTCTCAGGCACTCCTGCATTCATTCCTGTTTATCCATGTGTGACTAATTGATTTTTCAGGTTATTCTCTGTTTTGAAAATGAAAAAGAAAAATCATTTTGGGTCAATCTGAAACAAAAATGTTTCAATTTTTCTTTATTTTTCTTTTTTTTTTTTTTTTTGAGAACTGATAAATAAAAACCAAATCCACAAACAAAACGAAACAAAACCTGTTTTTGTTTGACCCAAAATTAACTATTTTGTTTAATTGTTGAGATTCTTTAAGCCATTTATTTTTTAAAATGAAATTGAAATTTTTTAAACTAAAAGGCATTTCAAATTTAAAATTTGAAACTTTTCATTTAGGAAGTGTCAGAACAAAATGCGATTTTTTTGTTTTTTTTCCTTTTTAACCAAAACAATGTGACCCTGCCAGCAGGTTTGATACTTTGAGGATCTTGGGGGGCAATTACCACACCAGTGGGGTACAAATTAATCTTTATTAAAATATGCAAATCAATACAAAAATTAGTAATGAAATATATATGTGTGTATATTGTGTGTCACAGTTTTTTCACAATGGGGTTTTAAACAGACTTGATTTTATTTATAAGGGGGGAGAATCAGTACAGGTCTTTAAACTAGCTTAATTTAACTTAATGTGGTAAACTAAATCACAGTGACTGAACAGTTTACTTCAGGCACTTTGCATAGGGGGAGGGTACAGGATAACTCAGCAAACTCTGTCACAGTAACCTAACGAGGATGTCTTAACACATTACAAAGGGGAAGGGTGCAATGTAAAAACACAAAACTTACTCAGTGACCTAGAAAGATATCTTCGCACTATACAGAAAAAAAAAGGCACTATGCAAAAGGCAGCAAACCCACTCACAGTGGCTTAGAAAGATATCTTAACACAATATAAGTGAAAAGGGTAAAACGCAAAACTCAGTGTATGGCAGTGATAGAAAAGAATAGAAGCAAGTGGGAGAGCAGGAGCAGCGGGGTCTGAGAAGCGAAAACCCCGGCCCGTGGTGGCAACACAGAAGAAATGGAGGCAAGCAGGGAGTCAGGGCACACATGGGGAGTCCGGGGAGCAGAGAGGAAGCAAAAGATGAGTCGGGGCACACTTAATACAGTAGGACACAGCACAACTTTAACTCTACAAGTGAGGCATGCAATCTTAAAACTACAAGTTAGAACAGCACAAAACTAAAACAGACAATCTCAAACTTACAAATTAAAGTGGACAATTTCTTAAACTTATAGAGAACAGCGGTAGTTTAAGCAGCCAGAAGGCAAGCCTACTCTTAAAGAGCACGGGCTTGCTTGGCTCAGAGGAGGTGGTGGCGAAACAGCAGCCAAAAAGGAGGCAAAGTTTTTTTTTCTTTTAGAGAAAGTTTACAGGGCAGACTCATACCAGTTCCACCAGCAGCAGAAGCAGCAGCATAGCAAAGGAGCAGAGAGAGATTTGTTTCTCAGGCCGGCAATTACACGTGGTACGCTCAGGAGGACTCGTGCGTGGAGGAGGTCAGCGGCTGGGTGATCAGGCCAGGCAGGGATGTCAGGAACTGTCCTGCCTGGCTGGCCCAAAATGTCGGTTTTTAAACAGTTTTGCTTCCCACCTGTAGCAGCAATTGGCTACTTTTTGCTGCATAGGGTGGTGATTACAGGTAAGGCAGGGAGCTCAGGTCAGCAGACCTTGATGACTCATGCTCTTACCTTACTGCAGGTCTGCATGTCTGGGCAGAGCCCTAAGCTGTAGATATGACTCATGCCCCCCCACTCTCTGCAGGTCTTGCAAGTCTGGGCAGAGCCCTCCTACACCTAGCCCTGTGGCTACTGATTAGGGCTGCCGGCAGCCATTTAGTTCAAGGGGCCAAAGGCTCCATATTGTGTAGTTAGTCAAGGGCCCGAGAGGGGCGGCCAGAACAGCACACTAAGGTGCAACCGACACAATGTTGCAAATTCAACACAAATTCATGAAATTTTTCAGATGACAGAATAGATTTTTAGGTTTTTTTTAAAAAAGCTTCTGACAAAAAAATTCACCCAGCTCTATTGTTTATTTTTCCTGTTCCTTCTCATTCAGCCTGTTGTTCACTCTCACCTATTCAGTCTTTCACTCAGGCTATGTACACACTACCATTTTTAACACGCAATAATCCTCTTCCGCATTAATTCTCCCGTGGCTGTTGTTGCGCGAGATCGCGTACACACCATGCTTGCTCGAACGGAACAACCCCCCCCCCCTTCTGATCGCAGTCCTCCAGTAAAGCAAAGGGGATTGTGGGTACCTATCCCAGAGTCCCCAGTATCATCTCCCGTGGTGCATTCCGCTACCGATGCTACCCAGCAGTTGCCAATAGCAACGAGCGCGAATTTCAAATTGAAGCAACCTTCTTTTCGGCACTGCCTTTTCTGAATCGCCATGGATTCAGCCATGATCTTGAATGCTGCCTTCAGCATTGTGAACACAGCCCAGATTCTGTTGCGGTTTGCCTTTGGCTATGATTCAGAGCATGACACGGATGACTCGGTCTCGGATAATGACAGCAATGAAATCAAAACGGACATTCTGATCAGTTTCGCGGACCAGCAACACAGCCTGAACCGCCGTGTTTGGTCCCGGCAGACGAGCACAGACTGGTGGGAACGAATCGTCCTTCAGCTGTGGGATGATGATCAGTGGCAACAGAACTTTAGAATGCGGAAAGCCACATTTATGGAGCTATGCCAGGAGCTTGCCCCTGCCCTTCGATGCAAGGACACGAGGATGAGACCCGCCATGACCGTGGAGAAGCGTGTGGCTATCGCACTTTGGAAACTGGCGACTCCAGACTGCTACCGCTCGGTTGCAAACCAGTTTGGGGTTGGACGCTCGACCGTTGGAGTGGCACTGTCACAAGTATGCAGAGCCATCAACCGTATTCTGCTCAGGAGGATGGTGACCCCGGGAAACGTGAGGGAGATCATCGCAGGATTTAATGAGTTGGGCTTCCCGAACTGTGGGGGTGCAATAGATGGGACTCACATCCCTATTCTCGCTCCCGACCACCTTGCCTCTGAATACATAAATAGGAAAGGATACTTTTCGATGGTTCTACAGGCACTGGTGGACCACCGTGGTCGCTTTATGGACATTAATGCTGGCTGGTCTGGAAAGGTGCACGATGCACGCATCTTTAGAAACTCTGGACTATTCAGAAGGCTACATGCGGGCACCTTTTTTCCAGACGAGAAAATAATTGTGGACGGTGTAGAGATGCCAGTGGTGATACTTGGGGACCCCGCCTACCCACTGATGCCATGGCTCATGAAGCCGTACACCAGGAAGTTGGATCCTGACAAGGAGCGTTTCAATTACCGGTTAAGTAGATGTAGAATGGTTGTGGAGTGTGCCTTTGGCCGTTTAAAAGCGCGCTGGAGAGCGCTGTATGGCAGGCTAGATCTTCATGAGGACAAGATCCCAATAGTTATTTCTGCTTGCTGTGTTCTTCACAATATATGTGAAAGCCGGGGCGAGAGATTCAGGAACTCTTGGACCATTGAGGCACAACGTCTGGAAAATGCCTACCAGCAACCAGACACGAGGGGTATCCAGGGGGCGCAGCTAAGGGCAGTTCGCATAAGGGATGCGTTAAAAACCCATTTTAGTACTGTGGGTTAAAATTGTACGTTTGAATTTAATTAGTAACCATTTTCCATTTCTTTTCAACTATTAAAAAATAAGCTCTAAAACTTTTGTTTTTTTCCCATCTAATCATTCATTAAATCAAAAACCGTTAATGTTAAATTACTGAAACAAATAAAGAAAGTCTGATTAAGTTTAACAAGGTTTCAACTTTATTCAATTAACAGTTATCCAAACTCGGGTTTGAGGGGAGCAGGGACTAAAGGTGGGTATAGGTGCGGGACTCAACTACATACGTTGGGGGAGGGGTTCTGTTAACATTACACCATGGATGTCCATGGTGGTCTAAAAACTGTCTGGGGGGGGAATGTGGCATGGATGCACTGAAAGGCATATGAGGCTGATGATGGGGGGTGCGAGCCTGGAGCAGACCGACCATGCTCTTGAGGAGGTTGGTCTGCTCTTGCATGATGCCTATTAGGGCATCCTTCTGCTGCTCTCTCCTCGCACTGCTCTGTCTCCTGTCCTGCCTACACTGCCTCCTCCATTGCCTTGTCTCCCTCGCAGAAGCCTCATGGAACTGCATGAGCTCCTGGAAGACGTCTTCCTTGCTCCTGCGAGGCCTCCGCCTTATCCTCCTCAGACACTCAGCTGCAGCTGTAGACTGTCCACCGAAGGTCATTCCTGTTCAGATATGAAAAATGTAGAATGCCGCTATTGTTCTCGCCACGGTCAGGAGCAAATAATGTTGTTCTCCCCACACATTCCTTCAATACACAAGTGGGGACCTATGGGGGGGCGGTAACAAATTTCCCAAAGCTTGGGACGGGTTGCTGAGGTAGTACAACGGAGAGTTGACTATTGCCACACCTAGTTCTGATCCCGTGCCCGAGATGGCTGAAATAGAGGCAGATCTCACACTGCTTAGAGTGCCTCTGCAAGCGAGAATGCATCTCCTTCATGTTGCCGACTTCAAGCCGGGACCTTACGCTGCAGGATTGTGCGCAGCAATGGTACCCGCAGCAGTGCTTGCGAGGATGAAAGGAAGAGTGTCCCTGAATGGTGGAGGGCAAAGGAATGCTCTACCATGTAATTTCAAGAGAAGACTCTGGAAATATTTGGATAACGCGTTCAGTGACTTGAAAGGGAACGACTACTTGGAAATCGAGGCATACATTGATGACCTTTTTATGTAATGCTAGTAACACCTTTACACATCTGTAAGTTACAGAACTGAAGACACAGAAAACGAAAACCCCTTGCATAAAAACCATGTATACGCTGAGCTGTAGCAGCTAGAATAGAGAACACTGCGAACGGGACTTACCAGAGCTGCCTTCTGATGATTCCTGGGTAGGCGTGGAGAAGGAATCAGTGGAGCTTGTTTCTGGCTGGGTGGAAAATAACTCCTGGCTCCCCGGGTCGGTGGCTCCGTTCTCTCCGTCCTCGTAGTCTTCATCCTCTGATTCCTCGTCCACAATTGCCTCGTCGCCTTCTGCTGCCTTCTCTGTTTGGGGTGCAGTCTCCGAAGTGTCTACCGTGCAGTTCGGGGTGGTTGTGGGATCACCGCCCAGGATCGCCTCCAGCTCCTTATAATACCTGCACGTTGCTGGCGCGGAGCCAGAGCGCCGGTTAGCCTCTCTGGCTCTGTGAAATGTTATCCGAAGCTCCTTCACCTTTGCCCGGCACTGCAGGGTGTCTCGCTCGTACCCCTTTTCGGTCATGGCTTTTGAAATTTGACCGAAAATGTCAAAATTCCTCCGGCTGCCCCGTAACTGTGACTGCACGGCGGACTCTCCCCAGATGCCTATCAAGTCCATCACCTCTGCTGCTGTCCAGGCTGGAGCTCGTTTGCTGCGGCGCGACGACATTGCAAGCGAAGCACACAGAGGCAGCAGCACTGAACAGCGAGGCAGAAGGGAGAGTGGGGAATTCAAAAATTCGCGGGACAGAAGAGGAGGTCGGGAAAAATGACGTCACGACAATAGAGTACAGGCGGAAGTGCAGAAGGGAGGGAATTTGAATTGTGGGCCATTTCCGTAATTTTCACATTGCGCGAGAAGCGTACACACACGGGCCATCGCGCAACAACTATTCCGCGTTAGCAGCAACCACGCTCGTTTAGGTGGTTTACATTTTGCGCAAAAAGAAGGGACTTAACGCGGAATAACTGTAAGTTGTGTGTGTATGCTCTGTTTGTTATCGCGCAATAAAGGGCTTTATCGCGCAATAACTTTGTAGTGTGTACAAGGCCTCAGTCATTCACTATCAGTCACCATCTAATTTGCTTACCTCAGGAGAGCAGAAGATGGTGATATAGCATTCTGGACTAAGAGGTTCCCCTATCAGCAGGTACAGCAAGACAAGATGGTGGCTGTTCAGCTCTGTGGAACTCTTGCTCAGTGGCAATAAAGTTTTGCATGGTATTTGACTGCCTGAATGTGGCCATGCAAATATATGACACAGAAAACACAGGTGGTGTCAGTACCTACCTAGCCTTTCTCTCACCCTGTCGCTCTTCCAATGTCTGTCTTAGGTCCATCTCATGCATAGTGCTCAGGGATCTTAACTCTCTTTTTTAATGTAATAGGCATTGAAAGTGCTCACTGCCCCCTCAGCAGGCACTCAGTAACTTGCAGGATCAAGTCCTCACTCAGTCATTCACATCTGAGCTGTTAAGAGGACATCACACTTTCAGGGTTGTCTCTAAAACTATCTGGATTCTCAGCCCTGACTACTGTAGCTGACATTGCTGAAAGTGCTGTTATCATGAAAGTGACCTTGAACAGAGTAGGAGAGGAAGAGAGAGACTGGCCCTGCAAAGGCAGGCTGCGAGCAAGGCAGTTTCTGAATTCGAAGTCTGTTGTCCTGATCTACCTAAAATGGCACCATGTTTTTATATAGTGTTTACATTCAGAATGGAAGAGCATGTAGTTGCACAACAAAGAAATATTGTAACCAGGTTATTCTAACCAAATATAGCAATGAAACTAGTCGATAAAGGCACAGGCAGCATCAAAGAAGAAAGAGAAAGGAGCTGCATTCAGTTCAATTTAAAGGGCACTGTGTGAAGCCACTAGAGTTGTAAAAATTATCTAGTGTGTAATTTATCATGTATGTGAATAAAAAAAATTAGGATTCAACTGAGAGGAAAATCTGTCACCTCTAAATTTCCTATGGTAAGAAATCCTACATAAGACATGGGAGGATGATTTTGTTCAATTAAGAGGCTGGCTTTCTATGAAAGCATATAAGAAACCACAAATATCCCAGGGGTTCTGCAGGTGTTCTCCCATTTTGCACCACTCTTCAGACACCTTTCCTTTTCTATCACTTGTAGCTATGAAGCAAATTTTTGGTTTGACACTCTCTTCTGTGTGTTTGTGGGAAGTGGACCTGCTGGATTTTGAACCATATTCAGGTGGATACGTTTTATTTACAGTAAAATATTTAGCAGTATTCATTGCTGATTTACTGCTCTTATTTCTAAACTCTTCTGGCCCTGTATGGCCCTTTTCCTTTTCTCTAGCTGACAGTTCCATTTTGAAGTCAGTCAAGCTAAAATTCTTCGTTTCGCCCATTGGTGTCTACCTTCCCCTCAATATCATAACAGGCAGAAACCAATGAATTGTTCAAAGTGCTTTCCTTTGACCTCCAAAATATAGCTATTAACCAAGAAAGGGCATAAGACCTTCCGGCTTTTTCCCTAGCTGACTGGTATCCAATCAGACATGGCCAAATTTGCTTCTATATAATAAGATGTTGGGGGCTTAAAGTGGTGCTTGTGTGCAGAAGGAATTCAAATTTTTAAATATATGGAGAATGGATGTAATTTTGTGCATTGGTTCTATTTGTATTTTGAAATGGATATGTAATTATATTGGGAACAGCGACAGTAAGAAGGAGCCAGAAATAGGAACGAAGACATAAACTGGGCTGCCCAAGAAAATAACTTGTTGTGAGCCTATTGTTTTGACAGGTTTTTTTTCCCCTCTCTCTCTCATTTTTTTTAAGACTACCACACATGGACATTGATTGCATTGGCCACTCTCACTCTTTGTTGATGGCTCCTTGCCTAGCTTCTGGAATATACAACTTTCCTTGTATACCTGCCAAGTTCACTGCCACGGACTAATGGAACTCACTACTACTGTCCACACCATGGAAATCTGTATCTTCTGCTGAGTAAGTAGTGCCTGAAGAGGGCATAATATGGAATGACAGGACCACAGAGTCAAAGCAGGAATTAAATGAGCTTGGTGTAATCAAATTGGCATTAAAAGCCAAAGAACATGGTAAATGCTTTATTCCTCCCCCCCCCCCCCAAAAAAAAAAAAAAAAAAAAAACCCTAAAAGGAAAAGATTTCATATGAGGAAAAACTGACAAAAACCTCATGCTGCCCAAAATGTTATTATAGGGAATTCATGGTAAGCCTTCACAGGGACTCCTTCCCCTCAACCCCTCCACACCATGCCTATCTTGGATTTCTAAAGCACCAGTGGACACACACAATATGTGAGTGTTAGCTGCTCTCAGCCTTTGACGCCTCCTTCAAGCACTATTGTTTCAAGCTATCCACATATGTGTATACTGGCCTTATTATTGTAATAGAGTAGATTCTTAAACTTAGAGTCATCACTGATACTTATTTCATCAGTGATCATATTTGCAGAATCATCTAGCAAGTGCATTTATCTACCGCTTTATGAAGAGGCAAGTAGTGGGGCATGAGCAGCTGGGTATTGCAAGGACTGATGAACAGAGAGAGGAGGAGTTCAAACTGTAAAGCAACCTCTACCCCACTCCACCCATTAGAGAGTGTCATGGGATGCACATCCGTGCACCCCTGGGCTATGATCTTCAGTGGTGTTGCTGGCACTGGGCATGTGGGGCACAAGCCCTAAGTCCCAGTGCCAGTATCCCGTGTCTGGCTGGGGACACAGGGCCAGGCCACTGTCACTGGCTCTGATGATCTGGCACCAGTCACAACCTCAGCTGGGGACCCAGGGCTGGGCCACTGGCTGGCTGTGGCAGCATCCGGCCCTGACCTCAGCCAGGGACCGATGGCCAGGCCGTCGGTGACAGGATCCAGCACTGGTCTCAGCTTCAGCCAGGGACCCAAGACTGGGCCACCAGTGGCAGGATCTGGCCCCAGCCCCAGCTGCAACAGGATCCAGCACCGGTTCCGACCCTGGCCCTCTTTTCATGGCAGTGACGCCCCTGATGATCTATATGATTTTTATATTCACTTTTGCACTGTGATTGTATGATTTGATGCCAATTATGCCATGCAAGGTTCCCTTTTGAATGCTCTACTGTATAGTTATGGTATCGTGTTCCTTGCAGCATCATGTATTTGTACAAATGTGAAGTGTGTTACATAGCACAGACTCTCAGGACTATCTCTAGTACAGAGGCTGGAGAATTACATCACAAAGGAAATCACACAGTGGCCCAGGAAGAGAGGGGAGGGGCTGAGGGGGATTGAAAGGTATACAGATACATTGAGAGAGGGAGAAGCTGCTGGCTTGGGCCAGAGATGCACCATCTTAGAAGCAACTGTAAGATACTCAGCCTATCCACGTGGCCAGGACGGCCCAAGCTGGATAAACCCCACCAAACAGCCAGTCTCCTGGGTAAGAACAATGAGAATAAGCTAAAGTATGATCCTAGATAGTGTCATTAGTTTAGCCTGTGGTTTATATATTTTATTTGATTGGTGGCAACTCCTGGCTCCTTTATTAAATGATTGTGCATTGTTTTGCTATATACTCACTTAAAATCATATCCTACTGTATAAACTAGTTTTTGTTTTATCTAAAGCTATATGAACTTTAGAAGTTGTGAATCAGAGTAGCTGGGCCAGTCCATTTCAGTGTCAAGTGGATGGATGTGTATCTATGGTGATTGGGGGAGTGTCCCAATCTCTGTAGAATGGGGGTTCCCAGTGTGGTATCTGGGGACTGAGGGTGCTCACTTGGGGACAGTCCCAAAGGTGCCTAATGGGTGCACACCCACTGCCTGGGACTGATTACATGCAAGAGGCTGGTGTGTACTGACTCCTGACATCTGTTTGTGACACTTCCAGGTGCCATGACCTCTGAGTTGAAAACCCTGGTTTTGGAGGAGAAACTAATTTTGTTTATAGATTAAATGTTGCTTACTGTTATGGTCAGGTTTGTATACCTTCATTTGTTTTCCATGTGAAAGGGGCAATCACAATAGCTTATTTTCTAAAATACCTACATTTGCATGAGCAAAAATATGTTTCTCCAGGAATAATAATAATAAATTGTTAGTACTACTGCTGTTGCAGTGGAACTGGGGATGATGGCCCCACTATTCTAGGCATTGCATAAATGCATAACAGAAAATTGTCCCTTCTCTAAAGAGTTTATAAACTAAGTAGAGTTCCAGGGACTTCTGCCCATGAGGAAATTAAAACTCCCTTCAAGCTAAGGAGAAGCTGGCCGATCCTTCATTGCAGATTGCCTGGCAACCCTCGCCATATGGCTATGTCTACACTTGTTAATTTAAGTCGACTTAGCTAAGTTGACTTTGTTAAGTCGACGTAGCATGTCCACACTTAAATTTTAAGTCAACTTTGAGGGGACCCTACAAAGTCAACCTAGAGCATCCACACTGGGGGCTCAGCATTTGCTCCATTGTACCTGGGTACAATGGGGCAAAGGGAGACAGGGACCCTGGCAGGGCATAGGGGCAGGGTGGGCAGGGCTCTGCCCTGCCCTGTGGGGGGGCATGCCAGGCTCTCCCTGTGCCAGCCACCTGGCATGGAAGGCAGTGGGGAAGCCCTGGAGGCCCCTGAGTCAACTTAGGGGTACTCCACGTCTACACTGGCTTAAGTTGACTTTAGAAGGTCGACTTAAGCAGAAAGTCGACTTAAAAGGAGGTTTAACAAAGTCGACTTAATTTTTCCTTAAGTCGATTTAAGGAAAGTGTAGTGTAGACGCAGAGTAAATTAAGTCGACTTAAGCAAGCTTAAGTCAACTTAATTTACACGTGTAGATGTACCCTATGGGATATATAGATCATGTCTACCACCATGAAACTTTTCTCTAGAAGCATCACTATAAATGTTGTTAGGTTATTTGATGAAGCTGTTGTAAATGAACATGGGCTATAACAGGGATCTGCATGCAGTTTTTTGGCTGCCCCCCTTGCAGCTCCAGGCCTCCTCCTGCCACTGGGTGACCCTGTGGGTGGCCTGCAACAGGATCTGAGCTCACCCCCACCACCGGAGACCCCTGTATGGGGGAGCATTCCTGGTTCCAGGCTCTTTCCCCCAGCCCAGGGTACCCTGCAGCAGGTGTCCTGGCCCAGCTCCCCCACCAGAAGGCTACACCATTGCGGCTCTCAAAACACTTGATTACTGAAGGAATTTTGAAAACTGGCTCTTCTTATCTTTTGAGTTGCCGACCCCTGCTATAAGAATGCAGTTTAATGTTATGAATGCAAATGGTGGGTCTTTGAATCTTTACTCAGCAAAAGTTATATCCCTTCCACTCATTCTTCCACCCATGAAAAGAATAAGGGTCCATCCTTCAAACCCAGTAGATTCCTGAAGATCTGTATGAATCTTAGTGCTCTGCCAGGATTGCAGGGCTAACTGTATAGGAGTATAGAGTCAGGCTGCCAGAGCCACTGGAACCCTATTTGGTACTGAGAGGTGGCTCCCAAGCTTGTATTAACATTCTAGAGGACTTCCCTCAGGTTGCCAGGAAGAATAATGTGTCCCCCCTACGACTCCACCAGTCCCAATTTCTCTCTCTTTCTTCTTACCACACACAAGTTCCAAAATCCATCCTTGACTTCCATCCTGGAAGAAGCAGGTAGATTTGTGGAAGGTTCCTAATCTGGCTGGTAGGTTGTGAAAAAAGTTCTATTGCACGTGCAATGACAATGTGGTGTTTAGGTAATTTTACCATACATTAGCTGGTTAGGCTGAGAAATATGGAGTTGGAGTCACTGCACCTAACAACTACAATAGCAAGGTTGGATGCATGATTAAGACTGGCTGGAAATTCAGAGACCCAAGTTCTGCCATAGACTTTGTGTGACCTTGAACTTAAGTTCTCCATCCCTCAGTTTCACATGTATATCGTGGGGACAGTGATAACTTTCTATTTCACAGGGATATTCATAAACTGAGCCTCATTTATGAACATGGGGGGCGGGGAGTGATAAATTAAGAGGATAGATAATGGGATCTAGTTTGCATGATAAACTGGGTACAAGCAATATGCATATTAATGTAATCGCATGTAAAGTCAGGCATCTTGGAACAAAGAAGGATCAAATGCACAGCAACAAAATGGGGAAGAATGGTTAGTCAGTAAAACTGTGGAAAACTGGAACTGAGAGTTATATGAATCATAAATTAAATGAGCCAACAATGTAGTGGTGATATATATAAAAAAAAAAAAAGCAAGCTAATATTCTGGGCTGTATAAACAGTAGTGTCATATGTAAGACATGAGAGGTAACTGTTCAATTCTACTCAGCATTGGTGAGGCCTCAAGTGGAATAACTACTGTGTCCAGTTCTGGGTGCCGTACAGCAGATCATGAGCTTCCTATATGACACAGTGGCCGGTGAGATCCTTGAATAGAAGTAAAGAGGTTCTGTTGCTACTGTATTTGGGAATTATGTGACTGCTTTTTGAATACTGTATCAAGTTCTAGTGTCCACAATTCAAGAAAGCTGTTGGTAAACTAGAGTGGGTTCAGAGAAGAACCGGGGCCCCATCCTGCCTTACAATCTATGGATATATCTTTGGGAAGTGCTCAGATACTTGAAATGAGGACTGACGTAGAAAAGCATACAAAACAAAAAACCAAAAAAGGAGGGGAAATGATGTAGAGAGATGGGTTAGAGGAAAATAGAGGCTATTTGTAGATTATGAGGCCAAAGGGGACAATTTGACGTCCTGCATAACAACTGAATTAATTCCTGCATTAAGTCCAATAGCTGAGGCTGAAGTAGAGTGGATCTTTTAGAAAATCTTCCCATCTTGATTTTGTTGATGTTTCCAGGGGTGGAAAATTCACCACAGCCCTTGGTACATTTTCCAGTGGTTAATTACCTTTCCTATTAAAAATTTGCACCTTATTTTTAGATGGAATGTGTCTAGCTTCAATTTGCAGCCATAGGATCTTGTTATTCCTTTGTCTGCTAGAGTGAAGAGCCCTTTATATCACACTTCTGTTAGCCACATAGGCAGACCAGGTGGGCAAGGTAAGTATTGGCCCAACTTCTGCTGATGAGAGAAACAAACTTTTGAGCTTACATGGAGCTCTTCTTCTCTAAGCTCAAAACTGGTCTTTCTCTCCAACAGAAGTTGGTCCAATAACAGATACTTACCTCTCCCAGTTTCTCTCTGTCACATCCTGGGACCAACACAGCTACATGCAACCCAATGTAGGAGATCAGACTGCAATCAGGTTCTCTTTGCATTATCTTTTATAAATTAAAGAGCTTGAGCTGCTATCTCTCAATATAAGTCATGCTTTCTAAACCTTTAAAAATTTGCGTGAGTCTTCTCTGACTCTTTTCCAATTTTTCCAACATCTTTTTTAAAAAGTACACAACAGAATTGGACATACTATTCCAGTCTCACCAGTGCTGGATACAGAAGTAAGATATTTACCACTTTATCGAACTGAAGTTATGCAAACAAAAGTACCTCATCTTTTTCTCTCATTTAGATTTTGTCTTCATTTGAATGGGTCCATCCTTAATTGTTTGCATATAGTGAAAATTTAGGGCTTATTTACATGGAATGTTACAGCAGGCCAGAGTGTAAAACTACAGTGCACAGTAGCATCCCATGTGGACATTGCTATACTTAGTCAAAGCCCTGGACTGTGCTTTGGCCAAGAAGCCACAGTGCAGCTCTTGGAGAAATGTCCATCAGCTGTTTCGCCATCTCCGAAGCAGCAACTGTTTTAAATTAAATGCTCAAAACTCTACATTGCGTAAAATATTTTAAAATGACAGCATTTCTGGCTATCTTGTTAAACAATTAGACTCATAGACTCAAAGGTCAGAAGGGACCAATATGATCATCTAGTCTGACCTCCTGCACAATGCAGGCCACAAATCCTTACCCACCCACTCCTGTAATGAACCTGTAACCTATGACTGAGTTATTAAAGTCCTCATATCATGATTTAAAGACTTTAAAATACAGAGAATCAACCAGCAAGTGAGCTATGCCCAATGCTACAGAGAGAGGCAAAAGAAAACCCCAGCGCCCATGCCAATCTGCCCTGGGGGAAAATTCCTTCCCGACTTCAAATATGGTGATCAGTTAAACCCTGAGCATATGGACAAGTCTCACCATCCAGTCAAGAAAAAATTCTCTGTAATAACTCAGAACCCACCCCAACTAATGCCGCTTCCCAGGTCACTGGCATATCTATCACCAGTAGTAAAAAATGGACAATTGCCAAACTAAGCCATCCCATCATATCATCCCCTTCATAAATTTATCAAGCTCAGTTTTAAAGGCAACTATGTTTTTTGCCCCCACAGCACCCCTTGGTAGGTTATTCCAGAACTTCACTCCTCTGATGGTTAGAAACCTGCGTCTAATTTCAAGCCTAAATTTCCTGATGGACAGTTTGTATCCATTGGTTCTTGTGTCCACATTGGCACTGTATTCAAATAATTCCTCTTCCTCCCTGGTATTTATCCCTCTGATGTATTTATAGAGAGCAATCATATCTCCCCCCAACCTTCTTTTGGTTAGGCTTAACGAGCCAAGCTCTTTAAGTCGCCTCTCATAGGGCAGGTTTTCCATTCCGCGAATCATCCTTGTAGCCCTTCTTTGCACCTGTTCCAGTTTGACTTCATCTTTCTTAAACATGGGGGACCAGAACTGCATGCAATATTCCAAATGAGGTCTCACCAGCGCCTTGTATAACGGTACTAACACCTCCCTATCTCTACTGGAAATACCCCTTCTGATGCACCCCAGGACCACATTAGATATTCAGCCATGCCTAGATTATCCTTGATCTCCACCCCATCCTCAGTGTTTAGGGGTCCCCCTTCTTCCTTTTTTCTCCCTATTTATATGGCTAAAGAACCTTTTACTATTGGTTTTAATTCCCTTTGCAAGGTCTAACACTACTTGGCTTTTAGCCTTCCTCATTTGAGCTCTACACGTTCTGACCCCCAAGAGGTAGCCCTCTTTTCCTATCCCTCCTATCTTCCACTCCTTGTAGGCCTTGTGCTTCCTCTTAATCACCTGTCTGAGATGTTTACTCATCCAGCTTGGATTGCAATCCTTGCCTATACACTTTTTTCCCTTCTTTCGAATGCAGGCTTCAAATAGTTCCTGCAACTGTGTCTTGAAGCGATTCCAAGCATCCTCAACATTCACATCCATGAGTTCTTTGGTCCAGTCCACTTCCCTAGCTAATTCCCTTAATTTTTTAAAGTTAGCCCTTTTGAAGTCAAAGACTCTGGTCAGAGATTTATTTTTGTTTATCCTTCCATTCAGTTTGAACTGGATTAGCTCATGGTCACTAGAACCTAGGTTGTCCCCTACAACCAGTTCCTCTGTGAGGTCCTCACTACTGACCAATACCAAATCTAAGATTGCGTCTCCTCTCGTTGGTTTGGAAACTCTTTGGTGGAGAAATTCATCCGCTATCACATCCAAGAAAATCTGGGCCCTTTTATTGCTACTGGCACATGTCCTCCAGTCTATATCTGGGAAGTTAAAGTCTCCCATAATCTCACAGTTCCTGGTAGTGTTTACTTCCTTAAAGGCCTTAAAGAGGTCTCTGTCCATGTCCAAATCAGATCCTGGTGGTCTGTAACACACCCCAAGCACTATCCCAGGAGAAATTCCAGTAGCTTTCTTCCCCAATGTGATTTTAAGCCAGATAGACTCTGTTTTACTAATTCCATCACTTTTTGAATTTCTTTACATTCTATTGCATCATTGATATACAATGCCACTCCCCCACCTTTACCATTACGTCTGTCTTTCCCAAAGAGCACATAGCCTTCAATACCTGTACACCAGTCGTGACTACTATTCCACCATGTTTCCGTAATTCCTACAATATCTGGTTTCACTTCCTCTACCAGTAGTTCCAGTTCCTCCACTTTGTTACCTAGGCTTCTCACATTAGTATACAAACATTTTAGTTTTTGCTGCTTGGCTTCACTCACGTTCACTCGCATTCTTTACCCAATGTGGCAGTGTTGTCCTCCCCAGCCTGGCATAGTCTCCTTAGATTAGGTCACTATTGCCTTTCTTTTTGTCTATACGTTTGTTAAAAGTGGAAAAGGAAACACTTGCATTAAAGAGACACACTTTTAGACTAGAAACTGAACTCATTTTTCATATTTTACTAAAGGGGTTTCAGGTCCCAAAATTTACACTGAGCCATCTGCTAATTTTTCTGATTTTTGCAACCATATTTTTCCTGTCTTTAAAGGCTCATTTCTAAAGGCTGGTGAATAACTTCTGGAGGTGCTGAATGCTTTCAGCTTCCTCTCACTAGAGTTGTTCATCACTTGGTAGAATCACAAAATAAACTAACAGTCTAAATGCAGAAGAATGTTCAGATAGAACAGCAAATGTGGACAGCGACCAGCGTGGCTTAGCAGGGAACTCTGCGGAGAGCTGAAACATAAAAGGGAAGCTTACAAGAAGTGGAAGCTTGGACACATGATGAGGGAGGCATATAAAGATATTGCTCAGGACTGCAGGGATAAAATCAGAAAGGCCAAAGGACAATTGGAGTTGCAGCTAGCAAGAGATGTGAAGGATAATAGAAAGGGGTTCTATAAGTATATCAGCAACAAGAAAAGGATCACGGGTGGTGTAGGTCCCTTACTGAATGGGGCAGGCATCCTCATGGTGGATGATGCTGAAAAGGCTGAAGTACTCAATGCTTTTTTTTACTTCAGTCTTCACAGGGAGGGCCAGCTCCCAGGCTACTACACGGGGTAATGCGGAATGGAGAGAAGAGCGGCCCTCGGTGATGGAAAGTCAGGTTAGGGAACACTTAAAGAAATTGGATGTGCACAAATCCATGGGGCCAGATGAACTGCATCCGAGGGTGCTGAGGGAGTTAGGGGAAGTGATTGCAGAGCCACTGGCCATTATCTTTGAGAACTCGTGGCGAACGGGGGAGGTCCCGGAGGATTGGAAAAAGGCAAATATAGTACCTATCTTTAAGAAAGGGAAAAAGGAGGATCCGGG
The DNA here is from genome assembly GCA_007922175.1 of Pelusios castaneus. NCBI lineage: Eukaryota > Metazoa > Chordata > Testudines > Pelomedusidae > Pelusios > Pelusios castaneus. The sequence continues at coordinate 20,902,739 of ML685780.1, forward strand.
GAACTACAGACCGGTCAGCCTCACCTCAATCCCTGGAAAAATCATGGAACAGGCCCTCAAAAAATCCATCCTGAAACATTTGGAGGAAAATAGAGTGATCAGGAACGGTCAACATGCATTCACCAAGGGCAAATCGTGCCTGACCAACCTGATTTCCTTCTATGATGAGATGACTGGATTTGTGGATGCGGGAAGAGCCATTGACGTGGTATACCTTGACTTTAGTAAGGCTTTTGATACAGTTTCCCACAGCATTCTCGTCGGCAAGTTAAGGAAGTATGGATTGGACGAGTGGACCGTAAGGTGGATTGAAAACTGGCTAGATCGATGGGCTCAGCGAGTAGGAATCAATGGCTCAATGTCTGGTTGGCAACCGGTAATGAGCGGAGTGCCCCAGGGGTCGATCCTGGGGCCGGTTCTGTTCAACATCTTCATTAATGATCTTGATGATGGAATAGACTGCGTGCTTAGTAAGTTCGCAGATGACACCAAGTTGGGGGGAATGGTAGATACTCTGGAGGGCAGGGACAGGATCCAGAGAGACTTGGACAAATTGGAACACTGGGCCGAAAGAAACCTCATGAGGTTCAACAAAAGACAAGTGCAAAGTCCTGCACTTAGGACAAAAAAATCCCATGCACTGCTACAGGCTGGGGACCGATAGGCCAAGTAGCAGTGCTGTAGAAAAGGACCTGGGGGTTATGGTGGATGGGAAGATGAATATGAGCCAACAGTGTGCCCTTGTTGCCAAAAAGGCCAATGGCATATTAGGCTGCATCAGTAGGAGTATTGCCAGCAGATCGAGGGATGTGATAATTCCCCTCTATTCGACACTGGTCAGGCCGCATCTGGAATGCTGTGTCCAGTTTTGGGCTCCCCACTACAGAAAGGATATGGACAAATTAGAAAGAGTCCAGCGGAGGGCAACAACAATGATTAGGGGGCTGGAGAACATGACTTATGAGGAGAGACTGAAGGAACTAGGCTTATTTAGTCTACAGAAGAGAAGACTGAGGGGAGATTTGATAGCAACCTTCAACTACTTGAAGGGGTGCTCCAAAGAGGAGGGAGCTAGGCTGTCTCAATGGTAACAGAGGACAGAACAAGGAGCAATGGTTTCAAATTACAGCTGGGGAGGTCAAGGTTGGATATTAGGGAAAACTCTCACTAGGAGGGTGGTGAAGCCTTGGAATGGGCTATCTAGGGAGGTGGTAGAATCTCCATCTTTGGAGATTTTTAAGTCCCGGTTAGAGAAAACCCTGGCTGGGGTGATTTAGTGGGAGTGGTCCTGCTTTTTAGATTGTAAAATCCTCAGGGCAGGGATCTGTGATTTCTATTTCTGTGAAGTATAATGCAGAGATCTGGCACTGTACAAATAATATAAAATAAGCATATTCATATTTTCTGTCTTTCCCCACAAAAGAAAAATTTTGTTGCTGATCTTTAAGACACATTGAAATTTTCAAATACAGAAAAGAAGAGATGATATATTGTAAGCGCTTATAGCCAGCAGGTTCTGTGTGGTTTCATTTTTCCATGTATGCACCTACAATAAATTGATTTGCTACAACCCAGTTCCAGACATCACCTTATTTCAAGTACAGTTACCTAGGAAACCGCAGTATACTGCTGGGACAAGCTGCTGGCTTCTGTTCCTGTTGAAGCTATTAAAACACATCAACTCTCTCTCCAAGAAAAGCAGAACACTGATGATTTCAACTTCTAGTCATTTCATAATTTATTTTATATAGATACACAGGCTAACTGTTTATCTATGTGTACACACACCCACCCACTATGTATAACTAGCTATATTATATAAGATAGGTAGTTCCACTACTACTAACTGATCATCTTAGTTTATTTGAAAAGTATTTTTCTAGGCCCTTCCTTCAATTACAGACAGTGTTTAGCATCAGTGGGCTACTTTAATATTTCCTTTTGCAGGGATGAGAGAATGAATGGCCAAAAGATGGGAAGACAAAGCTTGCAAAGTAAATCTCCCAGACTCCTTTGCTTTGAACCATGACTTGTGTATCTATGTGCATGTGTTGGCTGTACTTTGTCACCACCTTTCATCGACTGAAAATATTTTGATTTTTCAGCAGAAAAAAACCCATGTGTTTTGAGGAGGTAGAAATAGGCTAAGAAGTTGCCTTTAGTCAACACGGGGGGAGACCTCAAGCATGATACAAAGCTATGCTTGTGCAGGTAGCTGAAGGTCGACCCTTAAGAAACAGATGAACTTTAACCTTTTACTGCCTCTAGGAAAAGATTGTAGGTATCTGATCCTTTTGCCACCCTAGATAGAAGCCAAATAAGTATCAAGGATAAAATGTAGGGAAGTAGGAGTGTGAACTACTCCCATAACCCAGCCCCAATGAGCAGAGGCGCAATGCAGCTCTCTTATGACTGCAATAATGGTTATGATTTCTCTGCACTGCTTAAATGGGTGGTTGGGAGTCACTGCATCTGTCTAAGTATGGATCCCATGGCCATTCCTCTGCCGTGACCTGCACCCATTGCCATGTTCTGTGCCAGCTTATGTAGGGCAAATTCGTAGACTCTGTGGCAGGCAGAGTGTATAAAGACACTCCCACTTGTGATTGATCCACTATTGCCTACTTCTCTTCCATCCCAGAAAGCCTTCTAGTGTGGCTTAACAGGTGAAGAGAATCTTGTGTGGCCCTTTCCATCAGGGTGTATTTGATCCCAAATGAAGAGTGAAAGACATATAATGGCAGCAAAGTGCTCTTAAAGCTGATGCCAGTTTTGGCGTTCTGACTCTCTCAGCCTGCTCTTTGAATTTCACATCCACCAGGAACATTTACAATCACTGTGGAAGGTTTTACTGAGACATGATCTCTCTGCCTTGACTTAGTAATTTGTTGCCTGAAGTGGCTCATGTATGGTTACTGAGTTCTCACTGAGATTCCTTTGTGCAGTATATCTGACTTGCAAAGTACGTGACATCACATTCATTGAATGGGGAATTTTTTTTTTTGCTTCAGCAACTTCTCTACCTTATAAACAGGGGCAATTCCACCAGATGGCCTCATTTCATTTCAGTTTATTTTATAGTAGGTCACTGGACAGCAGCAGATGTTGAAAAATGTATTCTGTGTGTGCATTCAGGTCCCAATTCAGGGATGGGGGTTTGTATGCAATCAGGACCCCAATTTCTTATTGAGGACAGCACTTAAGCAAGTGCATTAGTTCAGTTCTGAATCAGGGCCTGATACCACAAAATGCTGAGCTCTCTCCTTTTGATATTCACAGGAGCTGAGAACACTGAGCTTCAGTTTGCTCCCACTTAATTCCTTTGGTACACAACAGTTTTCATGACACAAGTCGCTACCAACAAAGTAGGATTTGTCTGTTAAATACACAACAGCTCTCTATTTTTTTCCTAAAGCTTTCACTATATTTGCCCTTGTCATGTTCTAGGGTGCTGTCCAGATCAGTGAGGGTTTGTATCATCACCTGCCCAGGAACTCTCCTTGGCTAATGCTCTGCTGTTGTAGCTCCCTTGTCTGGACACACCTAGCCAGCATATAAAAATGCACTGAGTGTCTGTGTGCCAAGCAGTGCTGGACCAGCAACTCTGACTCCAGCAGTCTGTTTGTCATTCCACAGCTACAGTTTGGCCTCCTTCAGCCTTGGTTATAACTGGCAAGATGACTCCAGCACTCCCCCATCCTAAGTTTTCCCAAAACTGTGTGCTCTGGAAAATCCAGACCTCTCCTGGTCCATTCAGAAGAATAAGAAGGTTTGTTTGCTCCTCTAAAAGAGACAAACTGTGCCGCTTATTGCTTTAGCTGGATTTACCTATCACTGCAATTCAAACACAGCATTTGGTTGGGCTAGATTAAAAGTAAAACAAGTTTATTAACCAAAGGAGGGAGGATTTTGAATGAATTTGGGAATAAAAAATAGAATTACAAGTAAATAAAAATGAAAATACTCTCAAAACTGTATTTTTTTAAGTTAAAATTCTTATCACACTTCCTTCCAACAAGAAGATTGATTATACCTCTCGCCAGGATCTTTCTTGAAGTCTTAAGTGCTTGGTTCCTTCATCTCCTTAGTTGAAAGATCACTTGGGGTTCTTTGCCTTTCTCTTTTATAATCCAGTGAACCTTTGAAATGGATTTTTCTGAAAGCTACTCTGCAAAGTAAAGCTCATTCAAGCTGGGAGGAAGGAGACAGAGAGTCTGCTGGTGAATGAAATTCCATGCTGGTTTCTTTTCCAACTGGTGTTTGCTAAAATGCAAATTGATCTGTTCCCTGCTCCCTCTTCTCCCTGCCATAATGTTGAGTGGTCATCTCCTCCCTCTGTTGGCTTGATGGTTTTGTTTACTTTTGATGTAAATTGCACTCCCATTGTCTTTTAATGTACCTTGGAAGTACCTTTAATGGTGGCAGAGCCACATTCCTTTGTCTAGGGAGAGGTAACTTCAGCCCTGCCTGGAAGATGCACTTTAAGGACATAATTCCCAGAAGGTTTGTAATTTTGAATTTATCCTCCACACACATACCATGCAATGATACCAATGATCAGTATGTTATTAACTTTATAGTGATATCTTACATGACACCTTTTAGATACAGGTTATGACTTTAATGATTTGGGATGCACTGGACTGGTGAGGCCCTTTACCAGATACCAATGAGCCCTTTGCCCCCTCGCATTGGGACGCTGTTAGGGACACCGACAGTTATTCAGTTCACATCACATGGGGATTAAGCTGCATGGGTCCCATTAAAATTAATGGAAACCATGCAGCTAAATTCCAGAATCCCTTGTTGGAAAGTTATCCCTTTGAATCCTGGGAGAAAATACTTATGGGCATCACTGAAGTGCTATTTTAACTGCACCAAATATTAGCTTCCCTTGCTGCTGTGTGGGCTTTCCTTTGTGATGCAGAGTTCTGCCTGTACCGTGCGTAGGGTGGTGGAACGTTACAGTGCCACTTGGCTCTGGTGATAAGTGATCTATTCTTAAACAGCAGTGCAGCTTGTGTTGCCAGTGATTCTCACGCCAGGCCCACATCAGGGGAGAAAAGTATAAATAAATATGTATATATGATCATATGAATCATAACATCTTTCATCTCAAAGGAGCCCCCAAATGCTTTCAAGGCAAACTAATATGCTAGCTATATACATGAGTCCTTTCACCCACCACCTTTAACATGAAACCTATCATTTTTTAACAGCTCACAACAGTTTCATATGGGATGAGAAAAATACCTTACCCAGTAAAAACCTCTGGAACACATTCCTCATTTGTTGGGACAAAGATTCATTCAGATGACTGATTTTCTTTTATGATAGGTGTCTCTAGATGGGATTGCTAATCTTGGCTGCAATAACTGCTCGATTCCTGGGAATATTCAATTGAAACTCATGTAGCACACTTTCAAATAGAATTTTCACATGACACTTTGCATTGTTTTCTTGGCTAATGCTACATGGAAGGCTCTTTTGATTCTTCCCTACATGTGTCTTGGAAGATGGGGGGGGAGGGATGTTAGGGGGTGTGTGCATTTTTCATTAAATATTGTAAGTGATTGGTAAAAAAGGGCCTTACCAATAGCTAAACTACTGACAGTTCTCTGAGATGTAAAAGCTGCTGATGGCTGAGAAAAAATATTGCTGATGGGGCATTTTATGTCTGTGTTACTCCATCTCCAACATCATTAAAGCTCGATTGCTTTTTTGGCAGAATTATAAAATTATTGGATGCAAAGAAAGTGGTAGATATTGAAAACTTATAATTCAGTAATTTCAGAAAAAATAAAAAAAATTTGTCTGTGCTTCAAAGCACGTAGAAGCTAGAACTTTTCAGTTAAATAGATGTAAGAATTTTTTTTTATGGGGCAAAACAGGATATTTTCCCCAATCTCCTTATCAGAAATGGCTGAACAATTTTTTCTAAAACTTTCTAAACAGATTCAGTTTGAGGAAGGCACCTGGCATGGAAAATTTTAGCCTAAACAATTACATGTTAGTAAAGTTATAAACATCTGAAATCAAGGTGAAAAAATGGGACGTGTCAAGCAATCTTAACTATAGGTGGTGGTACCAGCTCTATCTATAATACATGTAGTTATACATCATTTAAAGAGCTTGAACCTGTACTCAGTGACCAAGGCCCTGCCTATGCTCCACCCCTATCCACCACATACCGCTGTGTGGGAAGAATCGACCCGGCCCACCCTTGGTAACTGCTTCTAATCTGCACTCAGAAGGGCAGACCTAGCCTGGGATGGGCCTGGTGCTGTTCCCCAAGAAAGCAAAGGGTCCCCTCCCTCCCTGACTGCTGGTGCAGAGCCCAGCCAGATTTGCGGGGGGGGAGAGGGGTGTCAAGCAGACCCCTGCTCCCACTCAGGCCTCTCCCTCCCTCACCACTCATGCCTTTCAGAGGAGAGGGTGTAGCGGCACAAACAGCAGTGCCTTGGGGGATGGGGCCAAGCAGCAGCACAACACGCCTGGACCCCCAGCGCCAACTGGGCTCCATGCCACCTGGCAAGGAGGGTGAGCACCCTCTACTTTCTGAGGACGCAGCCCATGCTGGGCCCTAGGCTGTATTCCCTGCAGCACTGGAGGGCCGTAGCAACTGCGCTAAGACCATCCCTGGCTGTGTCTGCTGCATACCGAAGTGGCCGCCAGGGATCACTGGCTTGACTCCTCTCGCGACAGCAGGTGGAGTCCAGAGGTAGAGAGGGGTGGGGCTGAGAAGTGGCAGAGCTGCTGTTGGTGACTGGTTGGTGACACTTAGTCTCTCCAAGCCTGTTGTACCCAGCATCCATGGAGAATGTAAAGATTTTTGCCTCGTTCATTGCAGAAGTTGGATGGCGTGTAGTGAATGAGGCAGGGAACACCAGAAAGAGAAAGGCTGGTCTTATGATTAAAGCAGTTGAATGATGCCATGGGTAATTGCATTCTATCCATTCTTCTGCCACCAAATTTCCATGTGAAGTCTGGATAAGTCATTTAAACCAGACTCTGCCAAGTGGTCGCTAATTACAGGTTCTTAGTTTTCTGCGTGCCCAACATGAGACGTCTGGGGCTAGATTCTCAGAAGTGCTCAACTCTCACAGCAGCAGATGAAGTGGATTGGAACTGGACTTTGAACTCAAAGCAATAAGTACTCTGAAAAATCATATCATAGATATCTCCAGTTGGGCACCCAAAATTATTGAAGATTTAACAATTTGGTCTTAATGTCTCTGCATCTCAGTTCCTTAACTATAAAGTGGAGATACTAACCTCATCTTTTCTCACTGGGACATTGTTAATAAATAAGGTAAATGTTTGTGAAACATTCATGCTATAGTGATGAGTACCATAGAAACAGGCATGAAAAAATTTAATAATTTTGTGTTCAATGCTGGATTTGAGTGATGTATATTAATTAAGGCCTGAGGCCTTATTTATCAAAGAAATACTGATTAATGGTCCTTTCACTGAATGAGGCAGGGGGCCTGTGGAAATAATAGTATGTGATCATGTAATTAAAGACTATTGTAATTACAGCTGGGTGAATAATGGATTTTTCAGTTTGCTAGGGGAAAAAAAAAGTTATGGCTTGACCCGAGAATTAAGTTTTTCAAATGTTTTGTTGAATCAAAAAGCTTTTTAAAAAATTGCTTTGATTTGAATGAAATAGACTCATAGACTCTAACATCAGAAAGGACCAATATGATCATCTAGTCTGACCACCTGCACAATGCAGGCCACAGAACATCACCCACCTACTCCTGTAATAAGCCTCTAACCTATGACTGAGTTACTAAAGTCCTCAAATCATGATTTAAAGACTTTAAAGTACAGATAATCCACTAGCAAGTGAGCCATTCCCCATGCTATAGAGAAATGTGAAAAACCCCAGAGCCCTTGCCAATCTGCCCTGGGGGGAAATTCCTTCCCAACCCCAAATATGGTGATCAGTTAAAACCCTGAACATGTGGGCAAGTCTCAGTAGCCAGACACCCAAGAAAGAATTCTTTGTAATAAGTCAGAACCCATCCCAGCTACCCTCTCTTCTTAGGCCACTGGGATCTCAACCACCAGTAGTTCAAAAATCAGCCAATTGCCAAATTAGGCCATCACATCATATCATCCCCTCCATAAATTTATCAAGCTCAGTTTTGAAGCCAGCTAGGTTTTTTGCCCCCACAGCTCCCCTTGGAAGGCTATTCCAGAACTTCTCTGATAGTTAGATACCTACATCTAATTTCAAGCCTAAATGTCCTGATGGACAGTTTGTAACCATCTGTTCTTGTGTCCACATTGGTGCTGTACTCAAATAATTCCTCTCCCTCCCTGGTATTTATCCCTCTGATGTATTTATAGAGAGCAATCATATCTCCCCGCAATCTTCTTTTGGTTAAGCTAAACAAATCAAGCTCCTTAAGTCTCCTCTCTTAAGGCAGGTTTTCCATTCCACAGATCATCCTTGTAGCTCCTCTCTGCACCTGTTCTAGTTTGAATTCATCTTTCTTAAACATGAGGGACCAGAACTGCACACAATATTCCAGATGCGGTCTCACTAACACCTTGTATAACTGTACTAACACCTCCCTATCTCTACTGGAAATACCTCTTCTCTTGCTTCCTAAAACCACATTAGCTTTTCTCATGGCCACATTGCATTGGCAACTCATAGTCATCCTGTGATCAACCAGTACGCCCATCTCCTTCTCCTCCTCCTCCATTTCCAACTGATGTTCCCAATTTATAGGAGAAATTCTTATTAGTACCTAAATGCATGACCTTGCACTTTCCATTATTAAATTTCATCCTATTCCTAATGTTTCATTTAATCCCTGTTTTGCCTGACCCAATACATGTCATTTTAATTATGATCATTTTTAAAAAATTGTTTTAAATTAAATTAATATAAATTCAAAGGAAATTTCTAAATTTCACATGATCAGGGATTAGCTGATCACCATATTTGGGCTCAGCAAGGGATTTTCCCCCAGGGCAAATTGGTAGAGGCTTTGGCGGTGGTTCGCCTGTCCTTGTAGCTTGGGGCATGGGTCACTTGCTCTTCGAAGTCGTTAAACCATGATTTGGGGACTTTATTGACTCAATCATAGGTTAGGTGTCTATTGCAAGAGTGGGCGGGAGGTTCTGTGACCTGCATTGTGCAGGAGATCAGACAAGATGATCATACTGGTCCCTTCTGATCTTAAAATCTATGAATCTTTGAAAAGAATCATATGCAGAAGTTTCATTTTGAAAATGTTGGAAAAAAAAACATTTCAATTTTTCAGGTTTTTTTTTTAACCAAAATTAGTGAAATTGTCTTGAATTCACAAATATGCTTTGGTGTTGCCAAATCTGCACTTTTTGCCTAAAAAAGTTTGTCAAAAGTGTTGATTTAGGCCAGTAAATTAAATAATGTCTAGTTTTCATCTGAATACAAAGCAGCCAGATTAATTCTGGCATCTCCTCACTTTTAATCCTTGATTTGGTAATCTTAACTTTCTTTTAATGTAGTTTTATTGGTTCTAATAATACCTAAATTCATTGAAGCCTTCAAGAGTACTTAATCAAAATCACCCTTTCACTTACCCTGCTCTTAAAGTGGCAGGTACACACATTAGCTAGCAGGTGTTTATATTTATATTAGTTAAACTTTATTATATCCATCCACATGTGCTGATGCAACTATGCAGTTAGGGAATTGAATCTTTAATAACTCTCATTCCTAAAACAACCCTTTTCAAATCCCATGTCACAAGCACTTGTCTTCACTGAGGATTAACATCATGGCATGTTTGAACTTTTAAAAGAAAGTTAGTTTTGAGTTATGAGAGAGCAGAAGAAAAAGATGAGAACAATTTTTCATAAAACAAAAGCATGCAATTATTTCACAGCCTTCTAATTCAAAACCCTCTTGCCAGATTTTTTTAAAGACTTCCCCCTCAAAAAATTACCTCTGGATTCAATCAGGGAGAATATTTCATATCAGCCATTAGTTATATGACATTTTGCCTCTTTTTCTGATAATAACTCTTGAACTATGAGTTGTTTATGATGAATTAACTGTATTTATAATCTGAGCTGTTTTGATTGGACATGGATTATGTGGTATTTTTCTGTTCCCTGATTTGGTGAGGATAGCACCAGTTATCAGGTGTTTGGTGTGAATCCTCACAATTGCTAATTCAAAATTCAATTTCTGCAAATATTCACAAATACTCATTTAACATGACTTGTTTCAGCAAACAATCTTGGGAATAAACTCATACCCCAGAGTACACAGAGAGTGAAATCCACCCTTGTGCACCTCCTGAATCCCTTTTAAGCCCTATTTTAATGGATTATAGACCTTCTGCTGGTTCTCCAGAAAGCGAACACACGAAGGGAGGAAACAGCAATCACTAAATTCATTTAAAAACAATCATCATTTGAATATTTGTGGAAGTTTGTTGCCATAGTTGTCTAGCCATAGATGGAACTAAAACTAAGCATTAGATGTTTTAGCCTGAATAAAGTTTGTTTATGAAAATTAGAAGAATGCTGTTATGGGAATTCTATGGTGATCTGATAATTCACCTGCCAGGATTTGTGCCATGTGGAGGTGGTCAATATCCTTTGCTGTCCACCAACTTGATAAAGACCCTCAGAAATTCTTAATGAGGAAAACTCTAAATCACCAGTAAATACATAAATCCAGATTAGATAGGAGGACAATAAATATTTTGTGACAATTTGGGAATTGTATTGTTTCTATTTTTAATTATACATTTCAGGTTTTACAGACTCTGAGTTATTTGCTTCCCAGATTCAAAGCTGCCTTTTGCTCATGTAAACCTATGTCCAGGGTCTTTGAATTGGGAGGTTGCTTTGGGAGCAAGTAGTAAGTTTTGCAATGGGAGGGTGGGCTATGCAACCCTGGGGGATTGTGGAATGGTGTTGGTGAACTCTCTACACCCACATCTGGGGCCCTGAATTTGAGCTGCATTCAGATTGTGAAATGCCTGGGCTCTGACTCATGTCACAGCAAGACTCAGTCTCTGACCTACTCTACCAGCAGGGTCTGCAGGCTTGAATCAAGAAGGGGTCCTGGCTTAAATCGGACTAATTTCTGTGGACAGAACTGTGACTTGGGCTTCTATCCGAGTTAAAGCGCAAGGAGAGTGTGCTGTGTAGACATACCCTGACACAGTGGCACAAAATGAGCTGACACCTCCAAGAATGTGCCCTTTTTTAATGAAGAATGAATTGAGGGCCAGTTTTTTCTTTCGTTGTTAAACTGATGATGTTGGTAAACTGCTGGTGATTGGTACCCTGGCCAAAAATACTCATTAGCCTCAGTTGGCAACTCAGCCTCAGACCTTTCAGCTTTATACATGAAAAGTATGAATGTATTTGTTTTGATACTCAGTTCTGGTTTTTTAACGTATTTGTGCCCATGACATAATTTTCGCCCAACAGAAATTCAGCAGCCCCTGAGTTAACATTATCCTTCCATGTTCCTCCCTTGCTCTGGGGGAAGGGGAAGAAGGGCCAATCATGGATTACTAGTAACCGATTAGTCTCCTAAATGTCACCCCTATCACCCTGTGCCTGAACCCTGTGTGGTTGGAGCCAAGAGCCTGTTCACTCTCTGTCGCTTTACACATTTAAGGAGGTGGCCATGCAGAGATATGGACTGGGGAGCTTTATTCCCACTTCTGCTCCTTCATGGCCACAATCTGCCCCTAAACCATTTCTTTCTCCTTTCCCAGTTTCTGAGTCTTCCCATTCTAACTCCATTTCCACTTGCCGCCCCCTTCTTTATCTTGGCCACCTTCCTCTGTCTGATGCTGCTGTTAAAATGTAGAAATATTTGTGAGCCTTTTGTGAGCCCACATTATGCTTCAGGTATCAGCCTGCTGTTAACATTTGGCAGTCATTTCATGTTGAGGGCTGTGGGGAACCTCCTTGCTGTGCAGCTATCTGAACCTCATTGTAAGGCACCCTAAGGCACTTGCAAGGTTTGTTCCTTTTCAGGCCCATCTCTCTCTTTTGTGGCTGATTTTGAAGATAAAGGAAGTGGATCCTATTTTTTAAAATGCACATTATTACCTGGTATGCAAAGTCAATAATACAAATATTTCTTTGTCACACTCTTAAACAACAAGAATTCATTTTTACAATACACCAACTAGCGAAGCAGAGCTGAACTAAATTTTAACATGTGGCAGACTTAGAGTAGACATCTGTTACATAAGAAAGATAGTATAGCGATTCCAGATATTTTACTAAAAGAGATGCTGTTTCTGGCACCACAAATTACCCTGATGTTCATGCTGTGGAAATGCTTCTAGTTCACAATGTAACGCCTACACTGACCCCTCTAACGTGAGTTTGGCACAATAGCCCTAGAACAATGGGGGAGAGAGTAAATGGTATAGAAACCTTTCCAGAATTTCTCTTTGCCATGTTGTTGAAGCCCTGTTGGCCCCAGGATATTGGAAAGACAAGTGGTGTATGTGTTAGGTAATAACTTTTTTATTGGACCAAATAATATTGATGAGAGAGACAAGCGTTCAAGCTACACAGAGCTAAAGAACTCTATGTAGCTCAAAAGCTTGTCTCTTTCACCACCATTAGTAAAAGGTTTTCCCTCACCCATCTCGTGTCTCTATGGCAGTGGGGATGACAGGGTGGGGGAATTTGGAAAACGTGTGTTTGAATGTCTTTTAGCACAGTATCCAGGAATGGAGTCTACAGTGGACAGAATAGAGGGAATTTGCTTGTTCTACTTCCCTGCAACCCAAGAGAATAGCTGGCAAAGTTCTAAAGCCCAAGAGGTTATATTGTGCCATGAATTTTTAAGGATTATTAAAAACCAGATCTTATCAAAAACCTTAGCAAAGACAACCCCCCCCCCACCCCACACACACACACTAAAAAAAAATAGCGGCACCGTATGGCCCATGACATGCTGCTTATCCATGAATTCTGATTTATGTGTTAGTGGTCAATGTGCTTTGCTGTTCTTGCCTCAGCATTGGAAAGACCTCTGAGACGTATAATATTGACTAGAACTGATTGAATTATTCACTGTAAGCAATATATTCATTTGTCTTGTCCCTTTTTGCTCCTTGTGAGTTGGCCATGATAAGCTGATTTGTTTGGTTTGACCAACATCCTTGGGCCTATAGTGTGTTCATGAAATGTTCGTAGCAAGTGCTCTTTTAACTATTCAGTATTTGGAATTCACTGACTGATTTATAGGAACGGTCGGCTAAGTTGCATTGTGTGATTTCTGTTCCCTGATTGGATGACATGACTTTTATAAGGAGAAGTAGTGCTTGATGAAATAATTGGGGCATTGAATTTCTCAGAGTGAGTATGTGGACTGTAACTGCAGGTGTCCATTAAAGGTTTCAGGCTACATAATAAGCACTGAGATAGTTGAAAGAAATCTGTGACAGCACAGTACCCCTCTGGGATGAGAAAATAATGAAAGGACATAAGGAAGTTAGTTACCTGGGAACATAGAATGTACCACATAGAATTACAATTACAGTGGGAAGGTTTTCTGAACCTGACTCATCCCTCAAAAACCAGCTATAGCAATTTACATGTATATATAGCATAAAAAAGGCAAACAGTCTGAATGAGTGAGGCCCATATGCTCCTTTCCTGAACAAAAAGATGCAGAGGGGAGCAAATTAAAATAAAGAACTCTGTGGCTCCCTTGGAACAGTGGAATTGGCAAATTCTCCCTACCCTGGTCCTCATGAGGGGAAGACCTCTAAAAAGGCAGTGGAGGCCAAAAATATCTATAGGGGGTTCATGCCTACAGCCCCACAGTTTCTGCCCAGTATTTCCCACTTTGTTCTCCTCTGCAACCCCTAGCCAGCACAGAGCCAGTAGCCATGTTGCTGTTGGATTCTCTTTCTGTGACTGGGAAAGAAGGAGAGAGAACAGCGAGGACTCAGCTTGTGGAACTTCTCGGTAGTTTTGAAGGTTGCTGTTTGCTTAGTGAAAATCTTGCCTCGTCACCGACCTCTTCTTCAGTATGGCCTGAGCTATTCAGATATCTTGCAGAAGGGAAAGATTGTGTGAGGAAGAGAAAAGGGGGCAGTATTCCATGTGGGTCCTTTCCTCTTCTCAATGGGTCTACCAAAGCTGTCTCTGGATATTTGCTTCTCTCTGTGCTGCAGGTCTGAGATTGTGTGAAAGGCAAAGTAGGAGGAAAACACATGGAGTTTAGAGTTACTACATTGCTTGTGGGTAGACACGATAGTATGTATGTATCCATAACCTGCTGTAACTGCTCTTTCCCATTTGTTTACTTGAAATGGTATCTACTGCTGTAGACATTTATATGTGCGTTTACTGCTATGTCTGCATATGGCACACAGAGCACTGGACTGTTTATATCACTAGGCACTTCATTTGTCCCTTTTTGTCTCCTTTCATTTCTCCTCCCTCTTAAAATACAATGTTTCTATGGAAATTGATGCCTGTAGAATGACGCAGAGCTCTATGACAGTCTAGCTATAGAGACAATGGTGTAAACAAGTTTTTCCCAACCTGCTCCTCAAACACAATCCACATAATATATGAACTCCACATTCACCACTTTCCTTTGGTTTCATTAACAAAATAAATAAATAATTCAGTATAAATCTTCTCCCCTGGTCTAGCTGTTCAGAGGGTTCCTTTCTTAAGAATAGAAGGATGTGTGCTCAGCCCACATCTTAAGTCCTATTTCCAACAATGAACAAGTCCCATATATCTAGATTAGGGTAATGATATCCTACCTCAAGGCTTGTCTACACTTGAAAGTTAATGAAGATTAAGATATGGTGGTGAATTTAAGGAACAGCTGCTGTTCCTGAATAACTCTCTATATGTGTACACTTGTGTCCAAAAAGAAGAGTGGAGTCCATCAGGAATAACTGTGTGTGTGGACAAACTCTCAGTGAGTCCATAGAAGCCACATAACCCTTTCCCAGAAGAATCAACTCATGCTGATAGCAGTGGGGTATTTCAGGTAACCAATGACATATTACATATTACAAATGGTTTGAAATTTATAGGTTGAAATTTGTACCATGATTTGATAAACATAAGTCTTGGTAACGATGATCAAATCATTGGTAAGAATGTATTTGTACCACACTGGTGCTGGATAACATCCAAGAATAAATCCTAGTGTGTTTTGAGAGAAAGTCAGCAAATTAAAATGTATCTGATCTATCACTCCTGCTGCAAATGAAAAGATGAAAGCAAAAAGCTAGTTCAGACTTGTCCATAAACTCATATGACTAGTAATTATATTGCTGCTTGCCCAAGTTGTTGGGCAATGTAGATACAAAAGAACACCCACCAGGCTGGAAATCAGCGTATTTGTTTTGGATTTGTTAAATGATATACAGGATAAAATGCCCTTATTCTGCAATTTATCACTGCTGAATGCACATGTTCAACAATCCGTCCAGGAGGATCCCTTCACTTCATAACCTCACACTCGACTGGCGAAGCAGTTCACCTCTTCTGACGTTTGTCTACTTGTAATACATCAAAAGGTAGTTCATATGTTTCACGGATGCACTTGAGCATGGCATTCTTAGAAAAGAATAGAATTTGGCTTTTCTATAACTGTCATGCTCTAGGTATATCCCAAAGCACTTACAAATAATGGCTATCCTAACAAGGAAAGAAGTGAGCAGAAATGGGTCTCTGATCTTTTGTTCAAACACAGCAAGAAAAATGTCTCACTAGGTTTAGTAGTGACTAGTTTGCACTGGATCCCATCAGCTGGCTTAATGAAAGACTTCAAGCAAGCACCCTGTGTCTAGTAAACAGTCATGTCAACATTTGACTGAACTTGCAAAGGAGGGAGAACTACCAAAGGGAGTCCAGCTAAAGCAATAACTAATGAAGAGCAAAATCTTTCATAGAATACAGCTACCTTCTGCCTAAAAAATCAAATTGTATTTGATATAATTAAGTGAGTTTGCATACCAAAGAGAAGGGAAATCCACATCAGGGTTTATTCCTCTGCACAGTGTTTGTAAAGAGCATGGAGGCCCCAGTTTTTCCTCCCAAAATGGTCTAGTATCATACCCCACAGGGGTTTTTTTATACCATCACTACACTCCGCTACACTCACTCTGCTTCAGAAGTAGCCACGAGGCCTCCCCAAATATAAACATCACTATATTTCAAAAGACTTCATATCTGGGTCTAAAATTTGCAGTTAGCTCCTATCTGCACAATAGGCCAGCCCCAAAGCATTACATTTGTGTCTCCGTACCTGTAATCCTTCCATCGTTCCGGAATTGCTGAGCAACTCTCCTCCAGCTGAAGTCAATGCAAACAGCAGGTGTTTGATACCTTTGAAAATCAAGAGCACAGGGACTCAAAACCCTCCAAGGAGTGCCACAAAGCCCAGTAAAGTTCCTGACTGCTATATTCTGCATTTGGATGCAGAAAATCACTTGCAGCCAGGCAGCTTGCTAATGGTCATTCAAATACAGGTGTGCACACTACTGTACTCTTCTTCAGCTGTGATCAGTGTTAACTTATGTACAAAATGTGTATTTCTCTGATATAATCTGACACAGAGTTGTATTATGATCCCAAGTACTTTTGTTCACACTATTTGTCTTAACAGGTGGATCTTGAGACTGATTCTATTTTGGGTCAGCATCATAGCAATGCAGCTGAAGTGTGCTGCAGAAACTGTTGCCAAGTTCTTAAATGTATAAATGATGCCACATTTTCAGGTTCCACAGAGTGGAGCCAAGGATTTTAACCTTTGAACACCAAATGTATAGTGTGACTAGATCAATTTTGTCCACAGTGTCAGTGTGGTGAGTGGCTAAATCCACATTTAAAATCTGTTTACACTGGAAATTGTTGCAGGTCTCTGCATGACATATGGCAGCTTTACTATACACTGGATAGAAACAGTCTGTATAAGCAATTTCACTTCCCTTGTGTTCCCTGACATATAGGTTTCTGAAGCAGTTACTGTAAGTAATCTCAGAAATATAGGATTAAATGTATAAATCTAGTAGATTATAAATCTAGAGCTACACAGCATCGTAATCTGTTCATTTCTTTATGGATACCCAAACCCTGCCGGAAGTTTCACATGATGGCCCCAGATGCTGGATTTTTACATTGAGATCTTTGAATCAACTGAAAATTGTTTTCAAGACACATGTATGTGAGAGTGTAATCTATAAATCAAAAGGAGACAGAAGGCTCACAAGAGGAAGGGAACTTTTGGACAGGAATCTGATTGTCATGGAATTGGACACTGTTCTGACAGGGCAAGAAGTCAAGAAGGAACTCTTCCTTTACTTGGAACTGGGAAAGCACAGCCTCCCTTATTGTCATTCCCCAGTGTCTAGCTGCCGGATAGGGTAGTTAGGAGTCAGATTCTTGCATCTCATCTCAGGACAAGGAGTGGTTGTGCCAGCTTTTTTCTTGTGACGTTCCATGTCTACAGAATTTAATCTTTTATTAAAAAAATGAGATTCCTAAAGCCTCATTTGAGATAAACTTTGCAATAAGACCTTAGTGCAGGGCTGTTGATAGAAACAATGAGTCTGAATTTCCCTTATATGTGGCTCCTTTGCTCTGGTTCACTGCCACAACGGGGCCATAAAGCCAGTGGATCCCACCAGCTGGGGATTCACCGGAGGTAAAGTCCCCATGTTATGCTAGCTCTCTACTTCTCTCCCTTCTTGGCTTCCACTGTGGGGACTATGGCCAAGAGAGTGGTATGCCACTCTGCTCCAGAAATCCCCAGCTGGCATAATGTACCCCTAGGGCCACAGTCAGACACTGTAGTTTAGAGATTTCTAAAGGTCAGTTCTAAACTACAGAGAGTAGCTTCAGGACTGGCTTCTTTGGAGAACATCCTCTGCCTTGTGGCTGTACTTAGGTGCTGCTGAGGATTTGCCACAGAAAGTCTGAGAAGAGTACATTTCTCCCATTCATTGTAGTAAGATTAGACTCTGGGGTCTAACAGCGGCAAGTTAAATGACAACATTGTTAACTAGCTCAGTGCTGATCATTTCCGCTGAAACGTCTAACTGTCCAGTGCTCTGGATCATGGGCAGAATACTACTCTGTCTTTTTTTCATCCCTCCATCCTCTAGTTAATGTTCATTGTGTCCTCCTGCCAGGCACATTCATATTTACTTTGTACAAGTCTTTGTGAACGTTAAAGTTTCTGTTATTGACAAGACTGTTGCCGTCCAGGGAGCTTTGAGTTTGCAAGGAATGCAGGACTGAGCCCTGAGTAAATTGTGAGGAAAATATTTATCTTTTGCTTTGTTAAGGGAATCTGAACAGAAGTTTTGGACCTTTTTTTAAAAAAAATGAAAATGCTCAAGGGTCACAATAAAATCTGAATAGCCCGTCAACTGAACTGATTTGCCTGTTGCCTTTCTTCCTTACTTTTCCGTTGTGCATTCCCGTCTCTCTCATATCGTAGAATCATAAGGTTGGAAGGGACCTCACGAGGTCATCTAGTCCAACCCCCTGCTGAAAAGCAGGACCTCTCCACCTAAATCACCCCAGCCAGGGTTTTGTCTAACCGGGACTTAAAAATCTCCAAAGATGGAGATTCTACCACCTCCCTAGATAGCCCATTCCAATGCTTCACCACCCTCCTAGTGAGAAAGCTTTTCCTAATATCCAACCTTGACCTCCCCAGCTGTAATTTGAAACTATTGCTCCTTGTTCTGTCCTCTGTTACCCTCGAGAACAGCCTAGCTCCCTCCTCTTTGGAGCAACCCTTCAAGTAGTTGAAGGTTGCTATCAAATCTCCCCTCAGTCTTCTCTTCTGTAGACTAAATAAGCCTAGTTCCTTCAGTCTCTCCTCATAATTCATGTGCCCCAGCCCACTAATCATTTTTGTTGCCCTCCGCTGGACTCTTTCTAATTTGTCCACATCCTTTCTGTAGTGGGGAGCCCAAAACTGGACACAGTATTCCAGATGCGGCCTGACCAGTGTCAAATAGAGGGGAATTATCACATCCCTCGATCTGCTGGCAATACTCCTACTGATGCAGCCTAATATGCCATTGGCCTTTTTGGCAACAAGGGCACACTGTTGGCTCATATTCATCTTCCCATCCACCATAACCCCCAGGTCCTTTTCTACAGCGCTGCTACTTAGCTGATCGGTCCCCAGCCTGTAGCAGTGCATGGGATTTTTCCGTCCTAAGTGCAGGACTTTGCACTTGTCTTTGTTGAACCTCATGAGGTTTCTTTCAGCCCAGTGTTCCAATTTGTCCAAGTCTCCCTGGATCCTGTCCCTGCCCTCCAGAGTATCTACCATTCCCCCCAACTTGGTGTCATCTGAAAATTTACTAAACACGCAGGCTATTCCATCATCAAGATCATTAATGAAGATGTTGAATAGAACCGGCCCCAGGACCAACCCTTGGGGCACTCCACTCGTTACTGGTTGCCAACCAGACATCGAGCCATTGATTCCTACTCACTGAGCCCGTTGATTTAACCAGTTTTCGATCCACCTTACGGTCCACTCGTCCAACCCATACTTCCTTAACATGCTGACGAGAATGCTGTGGGAAACTGTATCAAAAGCCTTGCTAAAGTCAAGGTATACCACGTCAATGGCTCTTCCCGCATCCACAAATCCAGTCATCTCATCATAGAAGGAAATCAGGTTGGTCAGGCACGATTTGCCCTTGGTGAATCCATGTTGACTGTTCCTGATCACTCTATTTTCCTCCAAGTGTTTCAGGATGGATTCCTTGAGGACCTGCTCCATGATTTTCCCAGGGATTGAGGTGAGGCTGACCGGTCTGTAGTTCCCCGGATCCTCCTTTTTCCCTTTCTTAAAGATAGGTACTATATTTGCCTTTTTCCAATCCTCCGGGACCACTCCCGTTCGCCACGAGTTCTCAAAGATAATGACCAGTGGCTCTGCAATCACTTCCCCCAACTCCCTCAGCACCCTCGAATGCAGTTTATCTGGCCCCATGGACTTGTGCACATCCAATTTCATTAAGTGTTCCCTAACCTGACTTTCCATCTCCGAGGGCTGCTCTTCTCTCCATTCCGCGTTACCCCGTGTAGTAACCTGGGAGCTGGCCCGCCCTGTGAAGACTGAAGTAAAAAAAGCATTGAGTACTTCAGCCTTTTCAGCATCATCCATCACGAGGATGTCTGCCCCATTCAGTAAGGGACCTACACCATCTCTGATCCTTTTCTTGTTGCTGATATACTTATAGAACCCCTTTCTGTTATCCTTCACATCTCTTGCTAGCTGCAACTCCAATTGTCCTTTGGCCTTTCTGATTTTATCCCTGCAGTCCCGAGCAATATCTTTATACGCCTCCCTTGTCATCTGTCCAAGCTTCCACTTCTTGTAAGCTTCCCTTTTATGTTTCAGCTCCCCACAGAGTTCCCTGCTAAGCCACGCTGGTCGCCGTCCACATTTGCTGTTCTTTCTGCACATCGGAATGTTATCTTCCTGTGCCTTTAACAGGGTTTCTTTAAAATACAGCCAGCTGTCTTGGACACCTTTCCCCTTCAGATCAGCCTCCCATGGGACCCTGCCCATCAGCTCCCTAAGGGAGCCAAAATCTGCTTTTCTGAAATCCAGGGTGCGTGTTCTGCTTCTTTCCTTCCTTCCATTGATCAGGATCCTGAACTCTACCATGTCATGGTCGCTGCTGCCCAGGTTGCCATTTACTTCTACTTCCCAGATCAATTCTTCTCTGTTTCTGAGCAATAGGTAGATACCCTGTGGTGTATGATACTAGACCATTTTGGGAGGAAAAACTGGGGCTTCTAGTCACTTTTTACAATAAAGGAAACTCAGCCACCTTTAATTTGGTGCTCTGCTTCTTAGATGTTCCTGGTAATTGAAGCTTTCCAGATATGGTGGAACATTTGGCTACTGGTGAATCCAAACATATTATGTAAAAACAACAGACTAAGAAAAGTGTTATTTATATTGTGCTTTTATTTCAGTAACGGGAAATACAAGTACCTGGTTTACTTTCTTTATGTCATTCATTATTTGATATTTATTTGTCCTATCTCCCATTATTGATCTCCTCTATACTTTAAACAATTGTCCCATACTTTTCAATCTCTCCTCGCATGCAAGTCCCTCCTTCGGAACTTTGTCTGAGTAATGACTTTAGGAGAACTTCAGTTGTGGAGAATGTAAACATAGGTCAGAGGGAAATTACTCTCTTCATTCCTCCACATGACAATCTTATGCCTTTTAGCAGGAGCGTGAGTTCTCTTGTATATTTTTATTAGTTTTAATGACTGTAGGAATCTTTTTTTCCCCCTTGGTTACCCTTATTTTCATTAAGATTCTGACTTTTCAGTGAAAGGATTTTTTTCTGTTATATTTTGGCTTTTCCTCTACCACAGTATTTCCGTGGAAGACCTTTCCTCCTTGATCTTCACACCAAACAAGTTCACATTATATCAAGGACTTGATTTTCAATACATCAGAAAATGGAGGCTGTGGTCAAAAAATGGATTTGCAACAGCATGCTTAATTTCTGCCCCCAGTTACTGGGCCATGTGATCAGCTGGAGTAAATGGACATGGCTCCCTTGAAGTCAATGGAGCTGCATCAATTTATACCACTTGGGGATCAGGTCCACTCTATCTGAGTATATAAATGGCCAGACACCTAACTGGTCAGTTATACATTCAAGTACCAGATTTGCCTGTACAGTCAGGGTTTGTCAACCCCAAAACATTAACTAAATGTTTAACAAATTTTAATGCAATTTTAAACCAATTTAAGCTGGCTCAAAGAGTTGCGTTGGACATTCTTATTTCAGTTCAAGCCAGGGGCTGGCAACCTTTGCCGTCCCCTGTGCCAGACCTGCCCACAGCACCTTCAGCAGGTGCCAGGGGTGGGGCCAAAAGGGGCAGGGCCAGGCCTTAGGTTCCTGGCTGGGGCTGCGGCCTGGGCTGGGGCCAGCTCCCGCTGGTGGGCGGTCTCCGGTTCCCAGCCGGGCCCAGGGCCGGGGCCAGCTCCCACTGGTGGGCAGCCTCTGGTTCAGGTCTGGAGCTGACTCCCGCTAGTCAGCAATGGCTCTGGACAGGCTGACCCGCCCTCTTCCCAGCTAAGGGGGCCGGCTGCTGCTGCAGGCAGCAGCAGCTCTGGGCAGAGCCAACTGCCCCGCTCCCCTCCAGCAGCCCTGCCCAGCAGGGGGTGGGGCCAGCAGGGGCCAGGAGCCCCACCCCGCACAGCTGCTTTTTCCCTGCTGGCTGTGCTCTCCAGTGGGGAAGTGCGGCAAGTGGGGTCCTGGAGCCAGGGCACATGGCTGCTGTGGCCCCAGGCCACGCTGGGGTGTGGGGCCAGAGAGGGAGCCTGAGCGGCACCACATGCCGCTCAGGCTTGGCCCACGTGCCACGTTCGGCATGGGTGCCGGGGGTTGCTGACCCCTGGTTTAAGCCAAGCTTATTTTGGTTTACTTTAAGTCCCTTAGGAACAGTTTAGTTTTAAACCTGGTCTAAATCACTCTAAAATCAAAATAAGAGTATCTACGCAGGGATTTACCTCAGTTTAATTAAACCGCTGCAGATTTGTGTGTAGGCAGTATCTCAGCATCTGCTGACAGAAATTAGGCATTCAGTTGCCCAGGCAGTTTTTGTCTTTAGGCGTCTAATACTTTGCAATTCAAGTCCCAAGCATCCTAAAAATGAAAAAATAAAATGCAGCAGCTTTTGACTGGATCCTGCATTCCTTGTACACCTGCGCTTCAAGTCAATGAAAGTTAGTCCTTTTTTTCCTGGCTTTTTTTCATATGCATGTGATTTAATGGGGAAAAGGATGAGTAAAGAGTAAAGTAACACTGAAATCTGTAGAAATAGAAAAGAACTCAGTAATAAAATGTCAGTAATTGTATCAGGTGTAAAGTAGAATTAATGACATTAAAATTACTGCCACTATATAACATTTTAATAATATATACTATAATGTTTTGACAGTAGCAAATGTTATGAGCTATTTGCCATCCTGTGTTATTTTGTATTTAACTTGTAAAGAAATGTTATTAAAATCAGTACAGTTCTCTTAAAGGATTTGACACTGTATAATTAAAGAATGGGGAGTTTGAGAACAATGAGAACTAAAAGTGCCTGGGTAAAGCAATGAATACACCAGTAATTCCCAACCTTTTTGGTTCGAGGGCCACAAATATAATTTTTAGACCCCTGAGGGGCCACCAGTGTATTTAATTAAATTTACATTAAAATTAAATTAATTAAATTTTAATTAAAATTAGTGTAACCAATTAATTAAATTTAAATAAAACTTTAATTAAATAGACTAGTGGTGATTCAGGGTTGTAAAACTTATATTTGTGGCTCTCGAGCCAAAATTTTTTTTTAAATTTTTTGAAAAAAAAGGTGTTTTTCTTAAAGGGGGAGGGGGAGCTGCTGGTTGCCCATGCACAGGGCCAGTTTGTGGGAAGGCATGTGGGTCCTAACAACAGTGCGGCCCATGCGCCCGCTCCCCCCCGTGACTGTGCCAGCCCACGGCCCCCAGTCAAGCTGCACTGCCTGTGGCCACCTCCAGCAGCCAGCACGCCCCATAGCCGTGTCAGCTCCTCCCCCCCAGCCGCGCCATGCCAGCCCCCTCCCGCAAAGCACGCTCCTCAGCCATGCCGTGTTGTGCCAGCCCACGCCCTCCTCCCCACCCCCTCACACTACCCCATCCGCGCTGGCCCGTGGCCCCGCCTGGAGCCCTGGCCGGGACCAGAGAGGAGGCTGGTGGCCACAGCAGGGTTCCCAGCTGTGTGCCAAGACCAGCTCCCAGCCAGTGGCCAGGCAGCGTGGGCCATTTTAAAAAGCCCCCAGGCCACTTTTGGCCCACGGTCCAGGGGATGAGAACCCCTGGAATACACGGTTGGCTATTTAAGTACATACCAACCCTTCTAAAAATACACCACAGTAGTATACAGAGTAATAGCCTCCAGCTTTCCAGGAGCACTGCCATAAACTGTAGCAGGCATTACTGCAGAATTGTTGCCGATACTACTTTAGATCTGACGTGGAGGTGTGAGAGAAGCTGAAGAGGTTCCCGTCAGTCCGATATTGGAGGTCAGTGCCCTGTGGCAGATGGCCTTGGACTAGGCCCTGAAAGGCCAGTGCCAGCCCTTTCTCTGAAAGATTTGCAACATAAAATGGGCAGAGCTGGATTAAGTGGCCTGGGGGGCTGCAGGCTGCCCCACAATGGGGGCCCCACCTGCCTGCCCCCCTGACCACAGGACCCCCATCTGCCTGCCCCCCCAACCGCTGGGCCTCCCCATCACTGGGGGGGCCTGGGGCCAGAGGGCACTCCCACCCGAGCTCCACTCTAGCCAGTCTGCCGGTGAGGTGGGGGGCCTGGGTGGCATGCATCACGGGGGGCCTCCAATGCAGCCCCTAGGGCCATGGGCCCTGAAAGGCCACACCAGCCAGAGATTTCACTGCAAGCCAGTGGGGCCTACCTCGCCCCCCTCCCCCAGGTGGTGCGAACAGGGGCTGGCCCACTCTGCTCCAGTGGGCCAGCCAGCCCAGGGATGGGGAAGGCACTCAGAGCCCAGCCTCTGGTCCCAGGGCCCTGCCCCCACCCCCAGCACCGCCAGGGTAGGAACAGAGCACTCTCAGCTGAACGGGGCCAGATTATCACAGGGGCTCTAGGGGCTGGAATCTGGGGCCCCCTTTTTTGGCCAGGGCCTGGGGCTTAAGCCTTTGCGATAATCCAGCCCTGAAACTGGGAGGACCATTGCACTAACATCAGTGCACTCAGAGAGGCCAACATGTTCAGGGCTGAGGTTCTGGTTATGCAGTGGGCATGGTGAGAGCATGCCTGACGTATCCCTCACAAAACAATTACTCTACACCCAATTCACCAAAGGAGAAAGGAAACTGGGGGGTCAAAATAAATACTTCAATACACCCTCAAGACAAACATCAAGAGATGTGGCATCAACATCACCCACTGGGAGACCGTAGCCAAAGATAGGGCTAACTAGTGAAGACTTGTCAGAGAAGGAATGGCCACTTTTGAGGAAAGTTGCCTTGCCCTGGTTGCAGAAAAACACAAGAAAAGAAAGGACAGACAACTGTCACGCAGCAATCGTGGCCCAGCCGTGCCTTCCAATACCACCTGCAATGCCTGCCAAAGAGTCTGCGTGCGGCTCAAGGACTGAACTCCTCAGTTACCAAAGGACCCACATAAAATAAAGCCTGTGAAAGAGTTCATCCTCAACCCCAAACGTTTGCTGCTGCTGCCGACCGTAGAATAGATGGGGGGAGAGTGGTAACAAATGCAATACCCTTTTTAGTGAATTCCTGGTCCCTATCAACTTTTGTGTGAGGGCTTGCCATCTCGTAGGAATGTTTTTTCTTAGCAAGCTTTCTGAGGCTGGTTCTTTCAATTAGACAGAGCCCAGGGTCTGCCACCTTAGGATAGTTGCATCTTTCTCTCTGGCAGCTGCTAATTTTTCTCCCAGTTTTCCAATTCTTATTACAGAAATGATGGGGCTATATAGTATATTTTTATAACAGAAATTATTTGGTGCTCTTCTTTCCCTTTCTAATATTCAGTGACTCTAGTAAGGGAGTAATGGGGGACTGGGTCAAGAATGACTTGCAAATATAGCAAAATTAGAGCCAGTAACTATTTCCCACAAATGGATGTGTTGCTTTCACGCCTGTGCCCTTGGAGAGATCCCCTGATCTAACTGGGATGCCACATGGCTGTCCCCTAGCTGGCTCCACTTCCAGTATCTAAAACAGCTGCAGGCTCTCGCTGTGAATTGGGGCGGCTCCACTGTAGTCAACACAGTCAATATATGCCAGCTGAAGATCCACCATTTTTCAGGGCAACCTAGTCTCTAAGGCTGTGTCTACACTGGTAAATTAAGTCGACTTAAGGTTGCTTAAGTCAACTTAATTTACCCTGCGTCTACACTACACTTTCCTTAAGTCGACTTAAGCAGCTTGCTTAAGTCGACTTAAGGAAAATAAAGTCGACTTAACTAAAATTAAGTCAACTTTATAACATCATCTTCCTATTAGACCTAAGGCTTAAGTCGACTCCCTAGAGTTGACTTAAGCCAGTGTGGACATGGGGTAGCCCTAAGTCGACTTAGGGCTACCCCAGGACTACACCACTGCGCCCGCTGCCGGAGGGGGGTGCTACGTGGGTCCTGTGTGCCCCCCCCCCACAGGGCAGGGCAGAGCCCTGCCCACCCTGCCCAGGTCCCTGTCCCCCTTTGCCCCATTGTACCTATGTACAATGGGGCAAAGGCTGAGCCCCCTCGCATTGGGCAAGGGGTGCCCCCCCTACCCCCGTGGTCCTCCCCTAGGTCCCCTTAAGCCCCTAGAAGTTGACCTAGGCATCCAGTGTGGACGCTCTAGGTTGACTTTCTAAATTCCCCTTTAAGTCGACTTTAATTTCAAGTGTAGCCACACTAAGTCAACTTAACGAAGTCGACTTAAAGTCGACTTAGTCAAGTCGACTTAGTTAAAGTCGACTTAAATTAACAAGTGTAGACATAGCCTAACAGTCTGTCTTGCATTGGTTTCTTAGGCTTTGTCTACGTCACACTTACTACTTGTGTTTCAGCAATTGTAAATTGTAGCATAGACAAGGAACAAACAGGGTGAATCCAATGCATGAGCCAGTCCTTGGCTATTCAACTTTTACTTCTTAAAAAAAACAAAAGAACTTTTCAGCTGTCTAATGACCCCTACCACTGACTTCCTTGTTAACATGAAAAGTAAAGAAAGTGTTGTGCTATCCCAGGCAATATCTTTGGTGACCATATTATATTAAGTTGATGTATCATTGTGGCTAGGAATTGTATGTAACTCCAGGGGGAGGGTTGTCACAACTCCTCTAGGAACCAAAAACAGTGGGGAGTGATGAAGGTGAAACCCTTAGGTGGTGAACACCCCCAGAAATGCACCACCATAGGGAGGCTTGCATGTACTGGTTCAAACTGTTTTTTCCCCTAGAACAACAGACAAAAGAAAGGCTTTTGGCCTAAAGATGCTGTGTTTGAACTGACACAGGGCTGTCTTTCTGATCTGGCAAATGGACAAGCCCTTCTTCCCAAGGGGGGCTCCAATCCTTACAGAAGGGTTAGAAGGACTTTGGCCTGCTAGAGCTTGATAAGACTGGTGGGTGATGCCTGCTATGTTCTTATGTTGGCTCTGTGATACCTTTATCATAAGAATAAATGTGCTTGCTTAAAAAGAACTGGGTGGTAAGTGGTAACCACTGGCAATACACTGATCCTAGCCCTCTGAAATAAGCCAAAGCGCAGCATTGGCCTTGGGGCAGACTGACTTGCTGGGAACAGCACAGTGTCAGTCAGGGATGGGAACTCCTGGAGTGGACAGTAGAGGGGTAGGGTGGAAGAAGACAGGTGTAGTTACCTGCAGCTGAGACAATGCACCAGGCCATAATGTTTAAACATTTCTGTCAGACACCCAGATCCCTATTTGCACAACTAAATGAGTGGCTGGATTTTTAGAGATTCTGAGCACTTGCAACTCCTATTAAAGTCAGGGACAGCTCTGAGTACTCAGCACTTCTAAAAATCAGATCACTCGAATAGGTGTCAAAATGTGGTTCTAGGGGGTCTAGCTTAGGGCGTCCAAGTTTGGGGGGGGAAAATGGATCATCACTGAGAGGAAGGAAGGAACCAGGCATACCAGTTATGTTACAGCACTGTGGAATATTGGTGCTTTTCTTCTTCTTTCCCCTTTCCATGTCACTGACTTAGCTGAAGACTGCACAAATAACTGGCACCTAAAAAATAAAATAATCTTTGGTGCATGACAAAATAAAGACATCACCAATAGTAAAATTAAATTTCCAAAGATGGACTGAGTTTCTGTAAGAAGATGTCACAATATATTCCCTTGCAAATCAATGAAACAGGGTGAAATTGACCTCTGAGCTGAAGGCCAGCACCACGCCTATGTCTCACTTAATTTCTCAGAATAAGACTTTGGTGAGATATAAATGAATATAAGAACTTGTGCTGGTCTTCTGTACAGGGGTGAATAGAATCGAAATTGCCATGTACTGTTGTCTGTTGCATACCAAGCAAGATTTAAAAAGTCACAAAGAGGCATCCTTCACCTTTTGTTTCTTGATGCCACTCCAGCACTAGATAGAAATTGGAGTGCAAGTCTTGAAGCAGAATGAACCACAATAATAATATCTATCTTCTTATATAGTGCTCTTCATTCCTGGATCTCAAAACAAAGGACACAAGTACCATTATCCCCATTTCACAGATAGGAAAACTGACGCACGGCTTTTGAAGGGGACGGGAGTTTGGAATGGGGAAAATTGTTCTTGTTTTTCTTAAAATATTTCCTTGTCATGCAGCAGCGAATGCAGGAGAACCAAAAAAAGAAGCTGAATAAAACTGTGAAATGGGCTAGATCATTTTCACTGACTAATCTGAATGAAGTGCAAAAAGTCAGAAAAGCCCATTCAATTTTAAAAAATATTTCACTTTTAAGAATCTGAGGGGTTACTGATAGCAGTGGTGAGGACTGGGAGAGGTGTGGTATTATAAACACATGCAATTTGACAGTGCCCCTTTAAGAAAAAAAAAATACGATGGAGCTAGAAATTGTACCTACCAGATGCTGAAGAAAAGCCTGTTGGCAGATACTACGCTGAAGAAATTATTCCAGGACAGTTTTTGGGTTTTGGTTTTGTTTCTTTGCCCTGCCTAACAGAGTGGTTAGCTTCGCATATCCAGCATTTTCTGAAGTGTTCTGAGCTTGAGATTGCTGAAGGACTGTTACGTGTCCTTACATGCTGATTCTACATCAAGAATCTCTTATTTCATGGCAAGAAGCCCACCCCGATGAATACAAATTTAACTTTCATTACATAAATTAGCGCCTCTCTGTTAGTTTTTCATGTCACCTAATGGATAGGTAATATAACTTATTAGATAATTAAATCCTAGTGGTAAAACATTATAGAAAAGATTTAGAGAACCCACAGGTATTTAAAACATTGAGGTTCCTGATTCTGGAGTCTTTGCGTGCTTAAAATTCCCACACCTTAAATCCTAAATGCTTACATAGGCAAAACTCACATTGACCTGATTTCAGTGGAAACTTTGCATGAAAAGGGGCTTGGTAAAGACATCAAGATTGGTCCTTTAATCCCTGAAGCAGTTCTTTGTGTCACAGTAGACAGTGCCTATGGACAGCACTCTCTGTTGTCCGATGCAGAGTCAGTCACATCATAAGCTGGTGACCATGACTTCACCTGTCTTGCTTTTGTCTCAGGAGGATGTGTGAGCTGTTGTAATTTAAATACAACACTTTTAATCTCAATTCTCCATATCATGGTGGAGGTGAAATTCATCCCGGTGTGGATAGCCCATACAGAGGCCTGATGCACCCTTTATTAAATCCTGTTTCAGCAGGGTAGCTGTGTTAGTCAAGTTCAGCAAACCAAACAAGGAGTCCTGTGACACTTTTAAAGATTAACAGATTTATTTTTAGTTTTTAAAAGTGTCACAAGACTCCTTGTATCCTTTATTAAATACTTCAATTGGATGCATGGGGCCTTGCGTAGGCCCTCTGAATTGGTCGGTAAAATTAATCCCTGTGCAGAGTGGGCAAGATATCTGTGCAGCACTTAACACGTCCCAATAGAGTTTAACTGGGTTGAGTGGTGCATAGATCGCCCCACAAGGGTGAATTGCACCTGGGGGTAAATTTTGCTCTGAATGAACAACTTCAACTACCTTTTCTTTATTAGGCTTCAGGGAACTGAAGGGTGTCTATTGATTTAATAGAACAATGACTATCCAACAATTAAAACGTATTCCATTTTTGTCTCTCTGACATGCTCCTTCACTCTCTCCACTTGCTGACTGTTATGGTGATCTGACATGGTCTTTTTATCCATTCATCCCGTTCAAATGAGCATTTCTATTTTCCAATCAAAATATGGAGTCTGAACTGCCCCAGGTATTAAAAAATCAATCCATTAAGTGATATATCCAAGTTATAATGCAGGTAGCCAGGATTAGTCAAAGTAATTTATCATCAGGATGACAACGTGCTGATGAGTCATAATATTAATAAAACACCAGACCAATCGATTTAGATGCCAACGATGCACTTTTCAGTCTAAATTCTGTGAATTAAAATGTCTGAAAACTAGTAATTTCCACTGCATTCATCCGATGGAAAACAGGCAGTCTGTCCATTGATGCACCGTGGGCAGAAAATACAAGTCAGTGTAGAAATGGGTCACAACTTATCCCAATGCTTAGTGCTTTGGTAGTTGTTCTTTAATATCCTGGTGTGGGGATTGTTAAGTCTGTTTCTAAATGGAGCTCCTTGTCACTAAGCAAAGATGTGACCAGGCCTTAGCTTCTTTAATGCCTCTCTCTCTCTCTCTCTCTCTCTCTCTCTCTCACACACACACACACACACACACAGAGTCATGTAATTGTATTGAGCCAGACAGCCCTGTGCAAATCATGACTTTACAAAGAGGTAGCCGTGTTAGTCTGTGTACAGCGAAAACAACGAGAGTTCTGTGGCACCTTATAGACTAACAGATTTCTTCGGGCATAAGCTTTCGTGGGCTATAACCCACTTCGTCAGATGCATGACTTTACAGATTACTGTGCAGTCATGTCATGATATCACAACTACAAAATCTGGTGTCTTTACAAGACACATCACTGAAATGCTCTGACTAGTCTCAGGAGTACAGCTGTGTCCCCCAGGGTGGAATTCACCCCGTATAGATGTGCCGCACAAGGCCCAGGCATCACTGAAGTCCCAGGGCTCAAGTGTGATTTCACTGGGGCATCGGTCCCATGCAGACTCTCTGCACAGGAGGGAATTGCATCCATAATGATGACTGCTTAATTTTTTTTTCTCTTTGTTGCCTCCCTTTTTTCCACCACAGACACCAGTCAATCACACTTTGTCATTAGTGATTTGCTTCCTGTTAAGCCAAAGGCACCAGCTGAGCAGGAGAACACAACTTGACCCAAGATATTGTAGCTTTGCTTGCTGGAAAACTATTCCAAGGGGCTGCTGTGACTGTCGCTTCGGTGGCCACTGTCTCCAACTGTGCTGCTTATGGTAGACCCCGTTACCAGAGCAGGATGGCCACCCATCCACTTCCTCGGCTCAAACTGCACTAGGTTCATGTAGTGAGAATAGTCTGTGTTGCCCACAACTAATTACTTCTCATCGCCATCAAAATGCTTTTTCACCCTGCACTTCACTGGGAAGAAGACGACAGCTTGACGTCTCCTCATTCTATCACTTCTAGGATGTTTCTGCACAGGCCTCTCCCCAGGCTCCTGCAAGCATCGCTTAATTTGTAATGCAAGAGGTGCTGGGAACTTAATTTTTTCACTTTCATAACTGGTGCAGCAAGCCCAGGTGGCTATGCCTAGTGGTGCCAGGGCTCAGTCCTGGCATAAACCCTGGCAGAAAGTAAGTACTTCCTGCAAGTCAGAAGAGCAGCTGAGGAAGGAGAGCTCCAGATAGCATCAGAGAACAGGAAGAACCAGAGGAAAAAGAGATTGCACATTTGGAAAGCTTGACCGGATTCTTCTGGCTTTAAGCCTTTGCAACTCCATTGAAACTGGTAGTCTTATCTTAGCATAAGACTGGAAGAACACAATAATGAATAAGGCTCTTTTACTTAAGATGTACAGTTCCCTTCAACCGGGATCTCTAGGCACCACTAGAATACAAGTAATATTATGAATTAATTAATAAATACAGGCCTGATTTTGCCACCCATAGACAGGCAGCAGAGCAGTTTCCTCTGGTTATTGCTTCATTCATTTCACTAAGGATGTTTTCAGAGCACAAGAATGATCTATTGATTTAAACAGGGCTACATGGGAAATAAGGAAAGTAATAGGGGGCAGAATCCAGACATTAATTTTTAATAGCACTGTGTACCTATAGATTGATGCACTCAGCCACTCCTGCATTCAGATGCTGTTGCTTATTCTGAGTAATGGACGTAGGCAATTTCTGCTGTTGTGTACATCTGCCACATTTCGGGATTCATTCCCATGTTCTAGCAGGTTGGCTTTGCAATGTCACGCCTTCCTCTATCCCTCTGTCTTTGCACCAAGTCTTTGTTCCCAACAAGTAAAAAAAAATTATGCTCATTTCACTGTGCGGGATTTGAAGTGGAGCAGATGGAGAGGTGATCGCTGTATTTTTTAACTCTGGCTCAATCTTCCATCTTTCGTAGGCCATCTGAGGCTGATCTGAATAGGAAACAATGTACAGCTTTCACTTCCATTGTTCACGTGGCTTGTTAAAAAGTGGAGGTTGGCGAGGATTATTCAGTGAGAGGAGTATGTTACTAAATATGAGTTTATCCAGAATTCATAAGGGAGGAGACAAGCTTCAGTGAGCCTCAGGGGACAGCAGCCAGCAGGTCTGATGTTCTTCACACACCAAACAGGGACCAGTATTGGGGCCTGCAGAATGGCCCTGACAATGGAAGTCGCTGCACCAGGTTCTGCTAATACAATTTACCTTGCCATTTAGCAAAGAAAAGCACTTGGGAGGTTATTTTTATCCCTTTCATTTTTGAATTAGCATTTGAACTCCTTGGTTTTGTCTTTAAATTCCCCAGTTCCTGTTAGTCAAACATTAGAAACTAGTGCCAGGTTTTTGGAGAACAGAACACTTGCAGCTTTGAAAGCAACCTGCTTATTGAGGAGTGGGACCAGTGCAGCACAGAGCATGGCCCGTTTCTTTTTGGCTTCTCCTATCTTCTCTTTTCATCACTTCTGTTGTCATAAACATAAAGTCATCCAAACTGGTGGGCACAGAAAGACAAGGTTAAACAAACCTGGTTTGCTTAGCCCTTTTCACCAGGTTTGTGTCTGTTATTTTCCTGCAATATTTGGACACAGCTGAGGAGAAAAACACTGGAGACACATATCTGTATAGTCATTTCTGCATAAAAGAAATCAAATAAAACACAGAAGACTAATATCCAGGAAGCTCAAGACCCTTAACATCTTCATAACCTTAAACACTGAGAAAACTTTATAGACAAAATAAACCTTTACCACTATAATTTGAGACTGTTGTGCTGTTTAAAGCTCCATAGAGCAGGATATCAATATACATGTTTTGATTTGCAATCAGGAACTAAATGAAGCAAGAGATGATTTGTTAACACAGAATGCATATTTATATTTGAATGGGTCAAATAAATTCAATTCCCACCTCTTCATTTTCAGTCTGTTTTCTAAGAAACTAACAAATTTGTGGAGCAAAAGACTGTTGAAAATGCAGGTGCTAGGATAATGCAAATAAAAATATCCACAATAAGAACTTTTAAGAGACTAAAATCCAATGCTGCTGTTATTTCTCTAATTTTCAAGACAGTTACAGAGACGGAAGCTTAACTATTTCTAAATTTAGAAAACCTGGTGCTATTTCATTTACAAACACCTTGAATCCTCACTTACACACCTGAAATGATCTCACCTATTTTGAATACAGTAATTCCCAGCTATATCCCTGGAAATCAGAAGGGAATTCCTCATTTTGCACCTGACCCTTTCTTTAAGTTTAACTGGAGAACAAATGAATCATATAGACTATATAGTCAGAAGCTGATCTTGCTTGGCCACTGAAGTAAATATCAAAACTTCCAATGGCTTCTGCAGGGAAAAGATCCCATTTTAAAAGAATAGTTATCTTGTCGTTAAAATCCATTCCTTATTCCAGGCCACTAGGGTGGATGCCTTTGGTGGTTCTTTATTAGTTTATTTTGCAGTCTGTCTCTCTGATTTGGTGGTTGTTTCTTCCCTCTGTCAGAAGGTTGTGTGGGTGGCTTATCCATTTATAGCAAATAAAGCTGGATAAGTTATTATTTATAACCCACTTGCTTTGTATATAAAATAAACATCTTATTTCCTGGGATCACCCTGTCATTACACAGTGATTGCATGTGTTTGTCAATTAGAAAGCCACATCTGCATGCTGGTGCATTTGGAATAACACCGGAATGGGAGATTTCCCATGAGATTTTGCTTCTATTGAACAAATCCCTTCCCTTTTAAAACTCCAAGAAGATTGATATTAAAATAGAAACAATTTGCAATACCCCAGGAGGAAAAAAAATTAAAATTAAACAACCCACAATCCTAGTCTCTCACCGGCTGCTCAGCCACCAGCTTCAAAAATCATTCGTATTATTTCACCAGCCTTCTGTCTGCCAGCTTGATCATTCGTCTTCATGTAGCACCAAGTTGTGTATTTGTTAATTATAGGAAGATTATTTATGATTAATTCATTTCAATTTGAAAATGTCTTGAAAGCAATACTAAACTGGAAAGAGGGTTACCACAGAGTTTGAGGTTTCTGTATATAGTTAAACCACTATTGTTTTTTAAAACAATCTGGCAATACAAAGAACCAAGAAGCCATTTTAGTACAGGTTTAATAGATATTTCTTTAATAGAATGGCACATTTTTAGTGTTTGGTCCTGTAATCTTTATATGAACAAACTCTCTCTCTCTCTCTCTCTCTCTCTCTCTCTCTCTCTCTCTCTCTCACGCACACACGCTCTCTCTTTCACTCACTTTGTGTGTGTCAGTGGGATCTAATCTATTTATTTCAGTAGAACTGGTTGAGCAAGGATTATTGGGGCTCTTAAACTAGAATCACCTGATCACATCCTGCTTGGGACAGAAGATCAGTGGGGTCACTACAGGTATCAGGATTTAGCTCCTGGCCTCAACTGCTACCAATAAAAAAAAAAAGACCGATCCTTTTTACTCTCCTTACTCAGGCAATTTTTCAACCGAAGTTTGAGCCGAAGCAGGAAACGAGTCTGACCCGAGGTGTTACTGTTTGTTTCAGTAGCAACCACAAGCAGGTACTAAGCGCCTGAACGCTCCCTTTTCCTTTTCACCTCTCTTGCAGCTGTAAATTTGCACTTTTTTAAAAAAACAAAACAAAAACCAGCAACGTGTGACTTCAGGATTATTTTTAATAGCGATCTAAATTTTGATCATCTGGGGGAAAGCCATTTGCAGAAAGCCAGCGTTTCCCTGCCGTTCCAACGAAGAAAAGAAGTGAAGGGCGGGGAGAAAAATGCCCACGAAAGTGAGGCTGAGCTCTGTGTAGATGGGTGATTCTCCCCCCCATGCATTTTATCATTAAAAATCAACATTGCTTCCAGTGCTAAAGGCGGCTGGCTCCAGTTCCTAGGCCCATTTGTTGCTGGGATTCAATACGTTTGGGAAATGCAGATTGGATTGCAACCCACTGTTTGATTTATGAACTGCTACATTTGCTATTGCTTACACATTACATTTCAGATTTTACAGACCTTTGGCGAGAGAGAATAATGGTATGTTGGGGAAGGGGGATTATTACATTCCCCTCCCCCACCTGGCCAAATAATACGTCTGACTCCACTTGCAGACTCAAATTTCGACTCTGACCCCCCACCAGCTTCCTCCCTCACAGCAAGACTCTCCTAGGTAGGGAGGGTGTGTTTACTCCTTGCTGTTTATTTCTCCATAAAGGCGCCCTATAAATAGACGAGGTTATAGCAGCTTCTGCTGCCAAATCAATAGGGCCCAGTCTCCTGGCTGTTTCAGCTGAGCTGTCTTATTAATTATGAAAGACTCATCTGATCCGAGGCAGCAGCTTTCTGTCCTGCCTTTGCAGCATCTTAATGGTGGTTGCTTCCTCTCCCCTCTCTAGCTACAAACCGGCCTTTCCCCCAGCCAAATAGATTTTTTTTTTTAAATCACTAAATTCGTAGTTAAATAATAGCGCTGGAAATGGTCCGCCTATAACACCGCCAGCAATTGCAGTGCGAGGGGAACCCGCCCGTACGAAGAAACTGACAAACGGCTGCAAATGCCAGACCCGCGACCCCCTCCTGCACGGCTCTGGTACCCCATTGCCAGCTGCCAACAACTCTCGCTGGGTCCCCCTGCGAGCCCCGCGGATGTGGCGCGTTTCAGAAATGGAGTTCTGCAGGTTCTTTTAGGGGGAGTTTTGTGCCATGGCCCTGCTAACTCATTTAGCAATCCTGTATTTAGTTGCACCGAGATGACATTAATTAATTTAGCAATTTCCTTTCTTTCTCTGCCATTATACTCACTCCCTATCCAGCTAAATAGCTGCATCTCATGCACGGTTTAGAAATAAAACGACACCCTCATTTCAAACAATAATTTTTATTTTATACTTCTTTCTATATTTTGTAGCAAATTTTTTTGCTGGATTGGCTTTATAATAAACTCTTTTTAAATTACATTTTTTCTTTGAAAACCGAGGTTCTTTTTTTTGTCAAGATCATTATGCTGTATTTTTAGTTTTACATTTAAGCCCCCTTTTGTGATCTATATTGTTGGATATTCAGGTACTTTATTGTATGTGTAACATCTAAAACAAGAGGAGGAGGAGGAAAATTAAAGGCAGTGAACTCGTAAAGATGTCTTGACAACACCAAGTAAAGCTAACCCCTCCGCAATCTTAGGAGCATTCAATCCTTCAGTCATTAGATACATCTCTTTCCTTCCTTCCTTCTTTTTATTTTTTTTTAAACTGTCCATTCCTTTCTTTTTTGCCCATGAGGAAATTTATTTTTTCAGTGGAATGACCAAAAAACAAGCGACTGTGGAGGAAAGATGATAGATTGTGAATTATTCACCATATGCTTCACACGTGGATATCTATCTTGGATTCATTTCCAGTGCTTTTTTTCTCAACTCATCGTTTGCTTTCATATTATAAGAGGAGCCCATCTTTTGTTGTTATTATTATTTATTACGATTATTAATATTAGGTGGCCCAAAGCCGTTCCTGAGATTCTTTTGCACAAAGGGCTCGAGTTTTCTATTTTGATTTGAAGAGACAATAAAGCTGAGGTCCGATTTTGGCTGTTTGTTGCTCATTGTTTGGTAACATTTGGCAAATAAAACACAAAATAAAGAGAGACCGTTTCCACAATCCCATATGGATGTTTCAGCATCACAGATAATCACAACGTCCCCAAAAAAACGGATGGACACTTCCTCTATAAATCCAGTATATGGAGAGTGTGTGGGTGTGAGTGTATGTGTGCTCTATCAGGAGAGACCTCCTAGAAGGAGAGCCAGGTCACTAAAGCTGCAAAGAGAGCCAACAGGAGCATGGGGAAGGCAGGGGGGAGCAGGGAAGAAGCTGACCCGTTGCTGCCTCCGCATAGTTCAAATAAGCTGCCTTGAAAATCGAGGTTTTTGGATTCCCTTTTCAGTTTTTCCCAAAGATCTGTCGCCCCTTCCTGGCAATCCGTGAGGGCTGTGAGGGTGCAGGCGTGGAAGTCATCCCAGTACCTGGGGAAGGAGCAAACACAGGGTACAAGAGCCAGGTCACTGCACAAAAATAGTCTAGCCCTGCACCCAGCTCGCTCCCCGCCCCCTTCCCAGCCCCCCACCCTCGCTAGTCAAGGGCTGATGAATGCCTTGATGTTTGGACACCCAAACGGAGACACCCGGAAGCCCCATTCGAGGGGTTTCCCTGTAAAATGGAGGATCCCCTAATCAATCGTCCCTTTTGAGAAACTCTGGGCCCTGGGCTTCAGAAGAGAAGCAAGCCCGCCCACAGCTGGTTTGTTTTACACGGCGCCGGGTTCCACTTACACCGGGGCGAGTTTTAGCCTTGATTGCAAGAGCCCGGGATCAAGTCAAGAGCTCTGGGGCTGCAATGTGCATCTCTGCCCAGCGTGGCGAGGCTCTGCTGAGCCGCCTGCCTGTCTCAAAGAGGAAGAGGCTGAACCCGCTTTGCATTTACTCAGGGACTTTCTAGTTCGGGCTTCTGCACGGAGTGGCAGACAGCGAAATCCGAGCCCTTTAAGGGCGAGTGCTGAGAAGTCAGCGCATAACTAATAGGAAGGGACGAATATGTGACTCCTCCAGGGGGAACTAGCCATGGTGGTGACCTGGCCGATACTGCAGGACTTTATTAAGGAAGGTGTTTCTTAGATTTATGTCTCGTATTTTCTTTACGATGTAGGTGTTTCTTACCAGTCAGCTGTTACTTAGTGCTAGCACTTGACCGTATCTGTCTTGTTTGCCAGCGTGCGGGGAGCTTGGACTGACTCTTTCACAACGATGGAGCCGGGCAAAGTTTAAAGCGCCCCAATCCACATTTCTTGCCAGAAATGCACAGCGTGGGCGATCCAGAGTCTCACCGACTTCAGAGTCTGGCTTTGGCTCGAGCCCTAAGCGCAGAGAAAACCAGCCACTTCTCTGCTGCAACCAATGGGTTTGGATCAGGCCAGGCCAGGGATTCTGAAATTCCTGTTCTCACCAGTGACCTGATCCGAAGCTCCCCTCCGACAAGGCTGGTCAGAGATCGAAGTGACTCTGGATTCCGCCCAGGCTCCCTCACTAGTTAGAATAAGAAATTACTCACGCCTGTTGTTAAATGTGTTAGTCTTTAAAAGTGGCACAGGACTCCTTGTCTGTTTTGCTGACCCAGACTGACACGGCTCCCCCTCTGGAACTTGTCAGCCCTTTTGGAAATATTGCCTTCCCATTTTTCTCACTCAAACTAAAACCAGGTTTGGAAGCTAAATATAAACTCAACGCAGGGGTGATCCCTGTTCTTATGTCTCATTGCAGAGGAGGCTGGCAGATCTGTGCGTGCTAGTCTTCTAGATTAACTAAAACCATTGCGGCTTCTGTGACTGGTCTCTATCTTTTTTTTTTTTCTTCCTCGGGCAAGCTCTAGGTTTTCAGTATTTCTTTAAGCTGTCCGGTAGCCTGTAATTTACGAGCACTCTCCACTGGTGGTAGACTCCAGTGTTTGCTACATTTGTAATAAATAATGAGATATTGAGATGCCAAGGAGGCTGAGAGTGTGCCTCTCCTGCAGTATTTCTGCTATAATTGCTTCTCCCTAAGGAAAATTAAATCTTCCCTGATCTTCTGTCGGTACATACCCTGGCACAGAGGAAGGCGAGAGAGAAACCTTTAAAAGAAATCAGGTACAGTTCAGTGGCACTGGACCAGAAGCTAGCTAGCTCCGGAACAGGATCTGGGACAAAGACTTTAAATTAGGGCTCTTATTTCTGTTTTTTCTACATGCCGCACGTCAGGTAAATTGCAGCTGCCCACGAAAGCCCTGTGTGTATGGTAGACGCTGCAGATAGCCTTGATGTCGACACGGAGCCAGAAAGAGGGGTGCCAAACATCGTCTCTTTGATCAACTTGTTTAAATGTTTCCGTTTAATGTACAATTATCTCCTGCCTCTTCCCTTCATTTTTGTGTGTCAAGAAAGTCTTTACCCTCTAATGACACCGCATTGGCTTCTCCAGAGGGCTCTTTCGCCGGATATTTAAGGATTATGCAGGAAAAAAGCAA
The DNA here is from genome assembly GCA_007922175.1 of Pelusios castaneus. Lineage (NCBI taxonomy): Eukaryota > Metazoa > Chordata > Testudines > Pelomedusidae > Pelusios > Pelusios castaneus. The sequence goes on from ML685780.1 coordinate 20,942,160, forward strand.
TTAGGGAAATCCCATACACGGATTTCTTTTTAATCGAATTAAAACGCAAACGATGTGTTATCATATATGCCAAAGAAAGAGCCCCCTTAATGAATAGTTTTCGTAGACAGGGAGCATTAGCGTCTACCCTCCTCTTTTCATCAACAACCTTCATCTGCCTTCCAGTTGAGAGCCAGGAACTGGAGCCACTGCTTTTTTAACTTGGGCGAGAGAAATCGAGCTTCCCCTTTCCTTAAGCAATGGACCATCCCGGGGCGTCACTCTCTAATGACTTCAATGGAGAGTGGAGCTTAATAACCCTAACCCTTCCACCAGAACTGGAAGTTTGGCAGAGGAAACATCCCGACGCCCGAGCCTGCAGAGATTATTTCACTTCCACAAACAAGGAGCCCTGCGGCACTTTAAAAGACTAACATGTTTATTTATCGTATGAGGTTTCGTAGGAGAAAATCCCACTTCGTCAGAGGGGAACTGACAGAATGGGAGGAAAAGAAACGCAGAGAAGTGTATGTCAGAGTATCAGGTCGAATATTTCTCCCGCAGGCACGGATCCCCTGACCAAGCAATAAGATTTATTCGCCTTAATAAGCAATAACATTCCCACAGGTTATTCACCCTTTAGAAATAAAACTAACTGGATCCGAATCAACCTGGAGAAATAGTCTCCCAGTGTGAAGGGTGCTATTTAGGAGTGTGTCTCAGTATATTCGAGGGGATAGTTGGTATTTTGTTTTCTTTCTGCTCCTTTCCCTGCGGTTATTTAGTAGCTAGCTCCAAATCCAGCCCCCTGACGGTTTGTAGGGTAAGGCACGTTTCCAATGAAGACTGGCTCTAGAGAACCGATCCTTTCTGCCGGCTAGCTCTTACTAGGCAACTCATTAACAACAAAACCGGCCTCTAGGAGTAGCCAGAGCCGGCCAAATGTTGCCAACCTAACGCTGGATTCCGATCTCCATTTGTGGGGTCACCTCCACCTCTCATGTGCAATGACTATTTGCATTTCCACCTACGCCGGAGTCACACCTGGAGCTTAGCCGCGGGGGAGGGGCAAGAGAAGCCAAAAGGAGAGCCAGGGTGGAGGAAACCGGCTCCACTCCAGGCAGGTCAAATCTTTCTTTGCAGTAGTTCCCCTCTCACACTGCTGGGAAATAAGGGTGGGGAAGACAAGTGGAAACAGGGCCGTGTCTCGCAGCCACTGCACGAAACGCCTTCCTTTCCCCGCAGGGAACAGCCCCAGAGCGTGACTTGAAGCCGGGCAAGGGAGATTTTTCTTTTTGCCAACCACCCCCGCGAGCCGCCGCCAGGAAAGAGGAAGACCTACGAGCAGATGGTCTGCAGGTTCCTCTTGTCGTCCAGGTCCTGCGGGTAGTTGGCCATGTTATCGCCCAGCCTGAGCAAACAGTCCGAGAAGCCCCTAAAGACGGCATCGCACTTCCCCGCTGCTTTCACCGCCTGCACCAGGTACGCTGGGGAACAGAGCATCGCGTGAGCCAGGAGAGACCCCCCCCTTCCCCTCCAGCACATACACTGGCGAGCCCGCCTCGCTCACACACCTTTCCTGCCTGGGCATTTTCTCCAGCAGCTGGAAGGTGGGCGCGTGTGCTGAGACCAGGGTTAGGGCCAGAGACATCCCGGGAGCGGTTGTGGGATTCGGACCGCGCCTGTGTCCTTATTCCAGCTCCCTCTTTGCATGTCTCAGTTCAGTTTGCAGCAATCGCCCGCTAAGGCTGCCCTTAGGTTGCGGATTAAAAGCAATTCTCGGTTTAATTCTTCCCCGGGGTGTGTGTCCTTGTTCCAAAATTGTGCCTGGCACTCAAAGCATCAGCCAAGCTAGATGGAAACTCACACACAGGCGTCCCGCTTCGTTATTTCAATGCTAACCTGGCGCCTAGCTGCAGGAAATAAACCAGAGACGAGGGAAAACGTTTCCAAACCACGCCAGGACTGTAACGACTCGTGTGTGTGTTCCACCCTCCGAGGGTGCCACCGCGTGGGGTGGGAATTCAAGAGCCTTTGGGTTGCAACCGCTAGCAGGAGAAATCAAATCAAATTGTCTCCCGCTTATCTTTTCCATGTTGCACCTTTCGGGGTTTGCTATTAACTGGCCCACAGTGAGACCTTCCCACTTAAAAGGAAGAAAAAAAGGGGAAAGGAAAAGAAAATGCCTTTCTGTGCAATCCACCCATGGTCTAAGGGTGAGAGTCACAGAAGGGGGACGGTGTCAAATGACTTCTCACCTATGTCATACTTTTGCAGCGAGATGGGAGCCTGTGGTTTATATGTCACACTGTCCCCCCAGAACGTGTCCAGGAGGCGGGGACACAGGAGCATCCTTTCTCTCTCTTGACCTCAGCTCCTCTCTGCACCATGTTGGAGGCCCACTGTCACATGGGGCTTAAAAAGTCCCTTAAACCTGTCTCGCTGCAGCTTTGGTCCCAGCCACAAACACAACTGGCCCTGCTGGGAAGAGGGCCCCCCCCTCTCCGTCTCTTCCTCTTGCAACGAAATCATGAGGGATCTAGCGGATTTCCATGCAAGGTGGAGCCAGGACCCCTTGCCGGGGAGGCTTGTTGTAAATAATGTTCCAGGAGCAACTGCCAGTCTGTAGCCTCTCCTGTCGCAGTGGTGCCGAGAGGCTAGGGTGTGACTGGAGGTTGTTTTCTCTCTGCATGATCGGGAGTCAATTGCTTTGGCTGTGTGAAAACCCCCGCCACCAGAGAGATATAGTTTCTGGCGGGATTTGCTAGCATACGGGCTATGTATCCCCAGCAAGCCTGCTGCAAATGAAAGGGCATTAGAGGGCTTGTTGGTTTAATTGATCACTGGCTTGATCCACGGAGCGCTCAGCTGCTCCTTTCCCCACCCCGGTCTGCCAATGCAGTGAACCAGCCACCTACAGTCATCAGGTGAAGGCAGCTGCTGGCATTTCCACCCGCTGCCCCCCCACTGCTGGGGGGTGGTAATAGACTCCCGTAGCCATTCCCCTAGAGGAGGCCGGGTGCTGTTTTTCCAGGCGCTCCAATTACCGAGTAAACGGCTGGATCCGAAATGGCTCCGTTTCCACTCGGAACCCCTCCTGGTTTGATTCCTCATTAGCCTGATTTAGCAACCCCACCCCTCGGCACCCCCTCCCACCAAAACATGCGGGGGACATTGGCTACGGTACAAAAACCCGAGCAACAACTAATAGGGCTGAGACCATATCCCCAGAGCCATCGCAGTCCTCCATCCGAGCTAACAAGGAGGGCGAAACGCCACCTCCACAGGGCAGGCAGCAAACTGCTCCATGTTACTCCGCAATGCTCTGCCCTGTGAATTGCCTGACTCCCCACGGGAGCAAAGATGCGGTGGGAGCAGGAATAATTCGTACCTGCTACTGCACCGCCTTGTTCTTTGAAGGAGAGGCCCTTCAACGAATATGCGGGGGAGGGTGGGGGGAAATAAAGTAGCAGCTAGCTGTCTCTTTGGTGGGAATTCTGCTTTAAAAATGAGCCAGGATTTCTTCGCGATAAACAGTAATGTGATTTCTCTTGGACTAGGTCGTTTGTGCTTCTCCCAGGAAGAGAAAAGGGCAGGCCATTTGTAGGGTCTGAGGGCGACAGGCTCCATCCATAACTGATCATTTTTTAATTCCTTAATTTTGCTTCTTATTCTCCACATAGTTACATGCTGGTTAGCTACGCCGTCTTAGCGTCATCTATCTGTCTGTATTTCCTTCCTTCCAAGCTTTTGCAATCCCCTCCCCCAGCCACCTTTCTTGTCAAAATGGCAATGGTTTCGAACAACTTCCAGCCAGAACTTCCAGAAAATCCATGAATTTTTAAGGATCAAGGCACTGTTGCAAAGAGGGGCATACGTTTGGGGGACACAAAACAAATGCGACAAACTTCCAGTTAATAGGAGACGTGTAATTCATCAGAGGGAAAAGACAAGTCTATACTGGATGTGGCGTTGATTCCCTTTGCAGAATAGAGATGGTGTCTCATTTCAAAATAGTAAATATTACAGTAAATATTTGGGAGTAAAATAAAATAAAATTGTTCGCCCATGAGACTATACGATCCGGAAATTCATTCCTTTCATCACTACCTCCAAAATATCTGCACTTTTATAACATCTGAGGTCTGCAGTACTGATTTTATCTGAACTTTCCAAATTATTGCACGTTTTCGAACGAATGGCGTGCATGGTACCAAAACCATGTAAGATTCACGATGAATAAATGCCTCTCTTAGTAACATTTCCTACCCTGATCTCCTCCTCCAAGCTCCAAATAAACAAACAGATAAGGAAATAAAATAAATGTTGTTTTTCAAAAGCAATGTATCCCGAAAAATGGCTTTGCAAAGAAATCAGCATCTTTGGAAATTATGCTCGCTGTTTGAAATGGTTGCATGAATTTTGTGGTTTGCGAATTCTAGCCACATTTTCCCGAGTTCAGTGTTTCCTCTCTAGGGTAACCCCCTCCCCACCCATCGATGCGAAATTTATTTTCATCGCGTTTTGCTTTTTCTTCCATCCCCCCATCCCAGTGCTGCAGAGATGGGCTAGAGAGGGAAGCTACAGAGCGAAATGATTTTTAAACAGCAAACCCGAGCATCTTACGACAGAATTCCTCTGCAGAAAAATCTTCCCCTTGCAGTTTGCCAGGACACTGATAAAGGGTGTGCTTTAATGATCTTCCAATCCAAGCTCAATTTTAGATCATGCTAGGGAATTTTCTTTTGGTTTTGGTTGCTAGCTTCTTATGCACGATCTACCAACGGCTAGATTTAAAATAGTTTGATATTATGAAAATATTTTATCAGGAAACACTGAACAAAATTGATTTAAGAAGCAAACCAAATCCGACAACAACAAAATCCGAAACAAAACACACACACAGGAAAACCGATGCTATTTTAAGTAACGCCCTCCAAAAAGGTAGGTATTTTTGCACCTGAGACAGGTTGTCTTAGTTAACACAGAATTGATGCTCAGGCCATAAGATTTGCATTTTGTTTCTGCTTCATCGCCCGATTATTTTTTAAAGAGTCACCGCAGTTGGGGGCGCCCTAAAAGCCCCAAATCCAGCACTGCGGCCCCTTTGCATGTCCCCGATTTCCTGCAAATAAACTTTCCAACTAGCTGGCTCTCTAGCCATTTTGTTCCATTTCTCTTTTTCTCTGCTCCTCTGGGGAAGAAATAAATGGCTTAGCGTTGGAACCACTGAATCGTCGGGGCCATCCAGCTAGAAACAAATATGCACGGAACCGATCATGAGGAGGAAAAGGAAAACACGCTCATTATTAAAGAACATTTCTCCCCATCTGCTTTAGAACAAGCAAAAGCAAAAGTGGCTCGAGACGCGGGAGAATTCGTTCCCTTTCCTACGGAACAGCTGTTCTTTCAGCCCCTGGCAGCCTGGCCCCGAGAACGCTATTGAAAAGAACAGGAGCGAGTGACATAGCCGGGTCCCTTCGCCACGGACCGTGCCAGTCATTTCAGGTCGTGCATGCATCAAATGGGGTTTGGCGCATACAACCGGTGCCCAGTCTGGCAGCCCGCTTACCTATCTGCACGGCAAGGACCAGCGAAATGTATCTGCCGCTCAGCTGAAGTCCCATCCTACGTGTAGTAAAACCATTTGCGGCCGCCGCTCTTTAAAGAGTTACTTTGGAGAACGGGGGGGACCGCTGCAGAACAGGCATCGCCAACAAGTTCCAGCCCGCGGAGACTTGGCAGCCGAGGGAGCTAGAGCAGGAGAGACAGAGGCAGGAGAAGTGGAGGGAAGGGAGGGCTGGGAATGGTTCACTCCATTAAGAGGGGGCGGAGGAAGTACAGCCTCACGCCCACGGCCAGCCCTGACGTGGGGGAATGACACTGAGGGATGGTTTTTTTCATGTGCACCTTGGAAGAGAAGCGCCATTTCTAGGCACCGCGGCCTGGGTTTAGCCAGCTCCCTGCCATTGATCGCAGCGAGCTCTCCGCCCCTCGGTGACATTCGCCCGGGTTGCGCGCTCGGGCGACCCCGCAGGACCGTCGAGGAGCTTCTCCACGCGCGGCGCACAAAAGCCCGCCAGAGGGAGCGGCCCGCGCAGGGCTCTTGCCGTCTTTCCCCACCTGCCCGCCGCCAAGCACTGCAGCAGCGAGCCAGGCGCCTGCCTGCCTGTCCCCCACCGCTCCCCGACCTCTAGCTGCGTCCTTGGCCTAGCCCTGCAGGCCTGGCCCGCTCTCCTGCAGCTCGGCCTCGGTTGGGGCCAGCCTGGACCCGGCCTCGCGTCTCTTCCATTCTAGCCACAATAAATAATAATCAATAACGGGGAATCATTTGCGTTGCTTTCCCGATGATACTGGCTCTACTTAGGGCATCGGCCCGCAGCCAGCTCCCCCTCCTTTTTGTCTCCCCAGATGACTTGACCTCAGAACTGCTCTCCCGGCCCCTCTCTTACAAACTCCATGCCCTGGGCTGTCCGAACCGATGCAGCAATCATCATGACCGAGGGCGTGCAAGGGACGGGATACAAGGGGCAAACAGAGCGGGGAAGTAGCATCGGAAAACCTTCTCTCTAGGGCAGGGGCAGCCTGGCCTCCTGGGCTGCCCCAAGCGTGCCATGTCCTTTTAAATCAGGGGCACACGTGAGGGCCTCTTTTCAGCCAGGGGAGGCGAAGCCGGACGTGCCCCGCAAACGAAGGACGTGTTTGCAAACAGGAGCTCGCTCCATCCAGGCTGCGGAGCGTCACCAGGTGAGGCTATGGAGGCCGGGCCCCAAAAGGCTGCAGAGCGGGAAGGGAGGGGCGACACGCGGGAGGACACTCTGCGGCGGGAGAGTCTCTCTCCTCCCCGCCTGCGTGGGTGGGGATAGCACTGAAGAAACCCCCCTTGCTTTCCTCCCCCGCCCTGCAGCGGCGGCGGCGATGGTGGTGAGCGGCATCCGCCGGCTCTGTCAGGGCCGCCCCCTGCGGTGGGCGGGGGATCTGGGGGTCTCCCCCTGTCCCTCCGCTCTCACGTCACCTCCAGGAGGCTTGGCCCTGCTGAGCGGCCAGGCTGCCCGCCCTGCAGGCTGAGGGAGAGCGGGGCCTGCCTGCGGGATCTGCCTTTTCCTTTGCTGCTGTCTGGGCTGGCGGGGAGCCAAGCCAGGGGCTGCCCAAGCAAGGGGATGTGGGTTCTGCTCTGGGCAGCTCCTTATTCCATGCTGGGGGGGGGGGGCGCTTTGAGGATGTCCCCCCCCACTCGCAGCCATGCAAACCCATGCCCTTGCAGTGGCATCCTGGCCTCCCTCAGCCCACTCCCTCTGTAGGCTGGGCTGTCCTCATCCCACCCCCAGTGTGAGGCTCCAGGTGTAAGGCCAAGCGAGTGGGCAAGTGGGTTTGGAGTCTGTCAGTGCTGCTGCCCAGGTGAGGGTTCAGCTCCATAGAGAGAAGGGGGCCTGTGGCAATCTTGGCAAACACACTGGGGGCTAAGCACAGAGACCAGAGAACAAAAAACACCAGGTTTCACAGCTTGACCTGAAAAGAGAAGGGGCCTGGACCAGACATGCATCCTCTGTGGACTGGACCCTGTGGGTTACATAGGTATCTTCCCCTGCAGGTGTGGGGGACCCACTGCTAGCTACATAGGTACCTGTCTAGGGCACTTCATTTTTAGGTGCAGCTCCAGCCTTCCCACCAACTGGGGCAGCTTCTCTAGGGGGAGTGTTCCACTTTGAAATATGGCCCACTTGCCCACCCCCATCACCAGGTCGCAGTTTAGCCTAGGGCAGTGGTTTTCAAACTTTTTTTCTTGGGACCCCGTTGAAAAATATTTATGCCTGTGACCCAACAATTCATCTTTGAGCAATGCATTCCAGTCTTTTGGGGGGCAGCAGCAGGGGGTGCTGCAAGCCAGTGCCTGAGGGTCTGTGATCCAGTACTGAGTCCCGACTCTATATTTGAAAACTACTGTACTAGGGTGCAAAGGGAGTTTATGCTGGCTCTTGCTAATGCCAGCTGAAAGGGAGCAAACACAAGCACCTCATGTAGACTTGTTTCCCACCAGGGACCCCTTTCTGTCCTGCACTGCCTCCTGTGTAGTCCGTGGCCCTAAAGGTTTTGCTTGCTTGTAATTACCAGCTCCCAGCTAGCTTCTCCCTATCATAAAGCAGCCATTCCCACTCAGGTCCTACACCACAAAATTACCAATTCTCACCCGCATCTTCCTACTACCTCTCCTCTCAGTGCCTCTTCCTACAGAGTAGCCACGCTTGCTCAGATCCTCTATCACCAAAATTACTAGCCCTCAGTCAGATCCACCTGCATCCCGCCACAAAATTACTCCCCCAAATCAGCAGAGGCAGCCTTTGGCTACTGGGGGCCCTAGGCAAAGGCCCATTGTGGGGCCCCCCTGTGGCCCACAGGGTTCCCCCCTGTGGCCCACTCCCCCAACCCCCAGTACCTCCTCGCCACCCTGCCCTCTTGCCTGCCCCAGCTCCCCACCCCATGGCCCTGGTCCCCTGTTCCCAGCTCTTCTTCTGGCTGCTGACCAAGGCAGATGCGGCTTTTGGGGTAGGCGAAGCAGGTGAGGGGGCCCCTTTCTGCTTGGGGCCCTAGGCATCCGCCTGCTTCGGCTACCCCAGAAGCCACCTCTGCAAATCAGCTCCTCCCACCACAATTTCAGCAGGCTGGTGCAGTCTGGCTCAGGTGGGCAAGGTGAGGGCTGCTGTAGACTTTCAAATACCCCTGCTCCTAATGATTAAATACAAGTAAGTAGTTTTACTCTAGCAGTAGTGAGTACTGAATAACGCAGCTGTTTATGGCAGCAATTCCTAGGAACTGTTCTTTTTAAAAGTGCAGCCCCTCACTTCCCCATGTTCTAAGTGGAAGAAGATTAAGTTTACAAATAAGTGTTGGGGATGTGACATTTTAGGTCACCAAGAAGGGAGAGGGATTATTTAGGGTTAAATGAGTCAGTACAATCAGGAGCAACTACATGAAATCAAGAGTAAGATGAAAAAAAACCTCTTGGTGAGATCTGTTAATATACTAATACTAACAAATGCAATTAACCCATTGCACGTATACAATACTTTAAAAAAAAATCTGTGGACTTCAAGTTGATTAACAGAGGTAGACAAGCAGCATTATCTCTACTTTCCAGATGGAGAAACTAAGGCACTGTGAAGGCTGTGTCTTTTGCCACTTCCCAAAGTGACTGCATGGCAGAATTAAGGATAGAACCAGGTTTCTAGACTGCTGGGGCACACTAAACCCCCTAGATTACAGGTGTGTTAAATAGTTTTTCAATTGAAGTGGTGGAAGGTCCCTCACTAAGGGTATTTGAATCTAAACTGGAGTTAAGGCAAAATGCTAATATCTGACTCAAATATTTTGGTAATGGTTGCTCTTGAAATACTGCCAACAGACAGAGATAGATGTACAATAGGGTAGAATTCTGTTGTTCTCCCTGCAAAGATCAATTAGATGACCCATAGGCTTTTGCATCTTTGATTTAGTGCATTATCAGCAAATAAAAGGCGATGGATGTATGGCCTGTAGGCTCAAGGTGGTTGAATGGAAAGACTGTACATGCTGGTCAGCTAGCAGCTAGGCTGATTGTTTGTTGGTCAGTATGTAAAAGCACCCTTGTAGGCTGATTGTTGGTCAGTATGTAAAAGCACCCTTGGAAAAGTACTATGATGGAAAGGAAGTAATAATATCAAGAGGAAAAGGATGGCAAGAGCTGCAGCAGGAGGGGTTTTCATTTTACTCCCATGAAATGCTTTTAAAGGTTTGTGGTTGGGTTATTTGTTTTGTTTTGTTCTTGTTGGTTTGGGGTTTTTTTTAATATACTTATATCTACTATTTTTTCCCAAGGGTAAACAAGGTCTAGCTACAGGTTAGGGCTTTGCTACTAAGAGGAAGCTTGTCCTGAACTTACTTTTGACCGCAGGACATGTAAACGTGCTTTGAAATCATCTATGTGATAATTTCCAACATGCAAACCAAACAGATTTTAGAGTTCTGATTTGTTTAACATTTCAGATCTATCTGAATTTCTGACAAAATTGAGTAAAAAATCTCTTGAGAGCAGGCTTTTGTGAAATTTATGGCATTTCTGTTTCTGGAACACAAGAGTGGCTTTGGCAGTATTCCAACTAGAAATGATCCTAAACCAACCACTTCTGGATAGCCTTGAGCTTCTGGGGAAGTTCAGCTGTATCTGAACTTTAATGGACCAAACTGCAGCTCCAGAAACTTCCATATATACATTCAGACCTGAACTTTGTGGCTCAGGCTGTTTCTAATTCCAGTGCTTCCTGTTCTGGTTGGAACCTGGAAGCATGAGGGCATGTGAACGTTTAAAAGAAATTCAGGCAAACGTTGTTTAAAGACGTCTGAACTTCAGTTTCTAAAAATGGCCAAAGACAGAGGTGAGGATGTTCTGACTGTATCCAATCCAGCTCATTCATCCCTTAGGACATTTTCATTATTAACAACTCTTGCCAGTGTTTCTCAGAGTAAGGATCCCTTCAGCATTTCTTTGGCTCATTGCAATTACTGTTTTTGCTGTCACTAATGCTTAGCATGTTAGGATTGGCAATGGTGTAAATGTATTTTTCATTTAGCTTTAGGCTTACTAGCATGACTATCATCAAAACAAGCTGCGTGGTCCAGGTGGTCAGGTGATGGGCCTGGAAGTCATGCTATCTCAGAGGTATTCCCAGCATTCCCATTGGCCAGCTGCGTAACTGTGGGCAAGACGTTTCCTCTGTTTCCCCTCCCATCCTTTGTCTGTCCTGTCTATTCAGACTGAAAGCTTTCAGGGTGGAGATTGCCTCCAAACATTGTCTAGCACAAAGGGTTCCTAATCTCAGCTGAAGCTGCTAATACAAGTAAACAATCATAATAATCTCTGCTGGTATCACTCAGAAGTTGGTTGCCATCAGCTTACATTTCTGAGTCATATAATACAGCACTGTTTAAAATGTTTGTGGTACCTTCTCCTATGAGGTGTCTGTCTGTGGATCTGGAGGAGAGCTCTGCTCAGCTCAGCCTGCTGCTTATGTGAGCCACAAAAAAGGTGAGGAAATTTCCTTCTGTCCTCCGTCCTCACAGCATACCAGAGTAAGGACCGGACAAAATCTGGCCCTTGATGAAGACTAGAGCAAACAGGAACACATGGAGTCATGATTCTGGCACCTTACACAAATGGCCCCATGGCTATGTCCACACTGGAAAATTAGTTTGAATTAAGGAGGCTTAATTCGAACTAACTAAAGCCATGGCTACACTAGGCTTTAATTAGTTCGAATTAAGGGTTTCCTTAATTCGAATTTATAACTTCGAATAGGGCATTAGAAGTAAGGGTTAATTTGAACTAACTAGTTCGAATTAACCAATGTGGCCATGTTAATTTGAACTAATTTCTTAGTTCGAACTAACCAGCCCATTGAAATCAATGGGGATCGCTAATTCGAACTAAGCAAGTGCCATGAATGGCACTTGCTTAGTTCCAACTAATTTTTTCTAGTTCGAATTAAGCTAATTCAAATGACCTAAAATTAGTTCAAATTAGTTAGTTCGAACTAATTAATTCAAACTAATTTTAGTAAGTGTAGACATAGCCCATGAGTGGAACTAGCATTCAAGGGATTGGGAAATAAACTGCACCCTGTAAAGTGGGATAGTAGTGGTTGTGTTCCCTCTGTATGCTGTGAAGGTCAAGGAGAAGTTCCGCTTCCCATTGTTCCTCATGGAGCCCTTTTTCAAACATGTGCCATTCAGACATGATCTAGATTCTAGCCTTTAGACTAGGAACTCCTCAGGTTAAGAATCCATCTTTGTTTCTGTTACAAAGGGTCATGCTCCTTGACATCATTAACTGAATGAGATACAATTGCAATGAACCCATTGTTACCACAGTGTGGAAAGGATGTATCTGTTGACAGCAAGCCATAGATAATGAGGTTCATAACCTCCAGCTAATAGTATTGTTCGAGGAAGGTTCTCAGACACAACATACAAGCAAATATTGATGCCCAGTTGAAATTACCACCATCCACTGTGAAATTCCCAAAGACTTTGTTTAAGTAGAAAAAGAGCATGAACACACTGAAAAATGTGACAGATGGGGTTTAAGAAACACAATGTTGAGTGGAGGATCAGTGGAATAGTCTGGTCACGTATTTTAGGATTCACATTACTGAACAATCTTCTAAAAGTTAATTGAAAGTTCTGGTTAACCACAACTCTACTTTTATGCTTGGATATGTGTGTGACTTACTTGGACCAGGACTCAGGTGTACATGTGCATCCAATAGAAGAATTTGACCCTAAGCTACATTAAAGATGTGTTACGATATGAAATTACTCTGTGTTTGTGTGTGCATATATACACACTCTAAACCATACAAATGAAAATCAGTGTCATTTAGCAGAAGCCAAAAGATATTTTTACAAATACAAACTGTTCTGGTTCTTCAAAATACAATACTGGGGAAGGCACTGGAGAACTGAGGACCACAGTAGAATGTAGAGTATTGTGATTGTTTTACAGAGTGTTTTTAAATGATAAGGATATTGGATAAGGCCTTTGCAAAATATTTGGTTTAGAGACCAATGATCTGATTTGTTTACCAAAAGAGTGACATAATGATATCTTTATTTTTTATCTTTATTCCATGCCCGGGATGCTCAAAGGGATAAAGAACTGAAGGGTAGATCCTCCAAAGTATTTAGGAACCTCGCTTCCATTGAAATATATAACTTCAATGCAAGTTAGGCACCTAAATATCTTTGAGGCTCTGAGCCCGAGTACCTAACTCCATTAGGCTTCTTGGAAAATCTCAGCCTACATGTATGTTAGTACTTTATAAAATGTCTTTTGAAAAGAAATTTTGACTTATAAAATCTTTACCTCTGTCATATTTTTGTCAGCCATTGGTAAGGAAAGTAATCTTTATATATATATATAAAGATTACTTTCCTTACCAATGGCTGACAAAAATACACACACACACACACACACACACATACTCATATATATATATATAAAAATTCCTAGCACATCAGCAGTCCTTGTTGATATATGTGAAAAACAGAAAATTCCAAGCAGCGATTGCTAATTTTTCTATTTGAAGGCTGCTGCTTCTTCTCAGCTGCACAGCCACTTCTTAATACTGCAGGGTAATGATCGTGTTGATGATGAGCCCAACCAAGCTCAGAAGTGAAATGTGAGCTCACAGTGTTCCAACCAGATGGAGAACACGCCCACTTCCATTATGTAGGGCACACGAGATATTGTTCGAGGTGCCCACGGATATTTCCAGGAGTGGGCTGGTTTCAGTAAAGCTGTCCCACTGGAAAACTGTGTGTTTCTATCATCTTCGCTGGGCATTTTCTTTCAAAGGACAAATGTTGTGGATGACACTATAAAGGATCTCATGAATGAGGTGAGTGCTGAGGGCTTTCATCACAGACACAAGGGGCATGCGTGGAAGAGTTATCCCCAATTGGATACCTTGACTTGGTTAGTCAAATGCAGATAGGGTATAAGATATGGAAGTTTGGTGAGCTGAATGCATCCTGCCTCCCTTTGACATCTTCCTGTCATTCTGAATAGATCTTGTGGGTCTGCTACAGATCTCAGTCACTTGAGTGTAACTCTGGGCTAACTCCATTGATACCAATGTCAGACAGTTTGGAGTTACTCCAGATTTACACTTGAGTACCTGAGATCAGAATCTGGCCTATAATGACATTTCCAGTACAGGAGCTAGTTACACAAAGTCTGTAACTGTACTATATATCAATAACAATCCCACATAAGGCTCGCTGCTGCTTCTGCTGAGGTGGATGGCCAAACTCCTATTGACTGCAGTGGGAACAGGGATCCCTTAGTGGATTAGTATTCTGTTTCATTTATTTGTTTTATTGATTTGAAGAATGTCTATTGCCATAGCAGCTATCGGCCTTCTGTTAAAATAGGAATTCAGTAACTGAAATTCCATTCTGAGCTTTTCTTTTTTTTTTAAACAACAGTCAATATGATTCCTTCTAGAAACATGTTAAAATAACCAGATTTATATGAGGCCAGCTGTCGTGAAAAACTATACTTATGCTCTTCTAAATTTTAATTTTTCACTTCGTCAACCCTACAAACAAGGAGTCCTATGGCACTTTTAAAGACTAACAAATTTATCACATGAACTTTCGTGGCAGAAAACCCCACTTCGTCAGATCAAGATCAAGCTTCTGACAAAGTGGGATTTTTTTCCCATGAAAGCTCATGCGGTAAATAAATTTGTTAGTCTTTAAAAGTGCACAGGACTCCTTGTTTGTTTTGCTGAACTAGACTAACGCAGCTACCCCTTTGGAATTCATCAGCCCTTTAACATAACCAAAGTTACAATGGAACTTCAGAGCTGGAAAAAAAAATCCATATGTTCATTAATTATGTGGAGTTGAAAGAGAGCTGTGCATCTCAATAAACATAAATGAGATAATCATTCCAGACGTGCTAAATCTAGGGTTGAAAAATATATAAGGTAAAATTTGGCCCTAAGGTGCACTAATGCATATCTTAAAGAGATGAGTAAATGGTCTGCAGTGTGTGAGGTTCTCCAGAATTATCTATGCTGCGATTCTGTGGTGGACCTGGAAGAACGCTAATAACCTGAGGCGATGAACTCTAGCAATTGCCATTGGCTTTAGACATGTTGGGGAAGATGTAACTCATGAAGGGGCAGATCTAGGTCTCAATTAAGTCACTGGAAAGCTACTCATTGACTTGAATAATAGTTGGATGAAGCTCCAAGTGAGTTTGGCTTGTCCAAAATTGGACAGCCCTTCCAAATTGTATAGATCCTTCTTTGTTACTCTTCCAAAAAAAGGTTGCTGTCCAGAAACTGTATTTGGGTAAATTATTCTATGTGTGATGTAGAATAATGACTGGACCAAATGGATATGCATTTGTGCAGCCAAAATGTAGTAGCATACTGTGCTACTTGTTCAGTGATACAGTACCAAAAGTGCATGACTCAACTGTCCAAAGAGGAATGTAATCTAAGATAGGGTAGGTGTTGATCACGATCATCTTGTACAATCTCTCTCTCAGCTAGATATTTCGTGGAGTCAGTCATGCACACATTTACTAATCATGCACGTCAAACTATTTTCTCCCTCTCCGGGTCTCTCTATCCTTGTTTCTGTCTAACTGTGAGTTTCTGAAACATCATAGTCAAAACCTGGCAGCTGCTACTTAGAAGGCTGCAGTTAGAAATGTCAAGAACTGTTCCACAGGATTATGCCCTTCTTTTTCCTGGGTGGGAATAACATCTAAACAGCCAGACAGCTTCTTTGGGAACTTGCCTTGAGAATCTTGCCCCATGGAGTGGATTAGAACGGTAATGCTCTTAAGGGATGAACATAGACATGTGTGGCAGGGGGCTGTGAGTTTTTTTGTTAAATTGTGTGTATTTACCCACTTCCATGAGCTAATGCACACATGAAAACTATGGCTGCCTTTGCCTGGGACATTAATGACCTTTCCACAGGTTAAAAAAACAAAACCCAAACACCACACATCGTCAGTGCCTTTGAACCTACTGATCACTCTCTCCTCTTCTTTTTTTGTAATAAACGGTGGCCACGTACATGTCTAAATATTACATGTATGTGGACCATTTGGGTTTGAGTCCTCCGACCTGCAGCAGTGAAACATAAGCTGCCTCCACCTCCACTTGAGCTAAAGAAAATCTCCTTTAGCTGTGAGAAAGTAAAAGGATCTTGTTGGGACCAGCTATTAGCAGGAAGTGTGATCACAGGCCCACAGCTAACATACTGCATTTTCCATGTCATGCATCTGATGAAGTGGGATTGTGCCCACAAAAGCTTATACAATAAATAAATTTGTTGGCCTTTAAAAGTGCCACAGGACTCCTTTTTTTCTTTTACTCTGAAATCTGCAGAGTGCCTCATGGCAGCTGAGGGTGTTCATTGCCTGACAGGATCATTCAGCACCTTCCAGGACTAACCAGTGAATCAAACAGCTAGCGGTAGAGAATAAACATCATGAACCTTTTGTTCCCTTGATCTTTCCTTTTTAGGCATGCTGGTGCCTGATCCAAAGCTAACTAGACTCTAGTGAGAATCATTTTATCAGCTCCAATAAGCTTTGAATTAGGCCATTTAGCTTCTAAGATAAAAGGAACAAAGAAGCAAAATGTGTATTGCAGATATTTCTCAGGGAGACACCCAGGAAAGAGAACTTTTTACTGAAGGGTAAAAAAGACAGCAGTAGTTTTGACATCCAAATAAACTGACTCATTTTGGAAGATGCCCTAAAACCCTTCCCCCGCTCTGACAGCCTCACCTGAAGGCCAGTGATTTATGACAGTGTGTTTCATTGGTTTCTATAAGGAATCTTTTTCAGAGCAAACTGCTGTCCCCTGCCAGAGAGCGGCTTGTGCAGGTCCAGGCGGATGAGGCAAGCTGCTAAAAGGTAAGTTCCAAAGGGCTAGCCGTGTCAGTGATTGCAGCACTGATCTCTTGCAGACTCTGCAGTGTGAGGAGGTGGTTCTGCATCACAATGAACTTAATTGAACGACAAATGCCATTGATTTTCTTTTCAGCCCTCCCCATCGCTCTCAGCAGTGGTACTCAGAACCCTCTGCCCATGCTAACTAGCAGAGTCCCACAGTGGCAAAGGAAGGAGATGCTCTTTGTTGTTGTTGCTACAATTAACATTTTTTTAATGAGTGAAAATAAAATACCTACCCCTGGCTATAGCAGAAAGCACAGCAAAGTGTTCTGACTAGGTCTATAGGCCCAGGGGTCCTTGCTGGAGCCAGAGGGAATGGAGCACTGATCTTCCCCCCCCCCCCTCCCCCCGACTGCAGAAGGGAGCCACTACCTAGGGACCCAGGTGGAGTGCTCCCAGCTACAGGACATGGGTGGTTTCCCAGCTGCAGCCAGGGAGATGGGAGATCAGTGAGGAAGCAGATAGCTGGGAGGTGGGCCAGGACTGTTGGTGGAGGCTGGTGACCCTTCAGAGCTTTACAAATTTTATCTGTGACCCCTGAGCCAAAAAAGTTGGGAACCACTGGCCTATATAATACCATCATGAGAATGGGGAAGTGGATATGTGAGAAATCTGAGCTCACTTTATACTACTTTGCTCATGAAAATACATTGTTCTCAGGTTTACTTCTTGGTTGCAAGTTGTGGCATGACACCATTACCAAACCATTGAGAGGCTCCTGAGAAATCATTCTGTATCTGGAAAGACAAAAGTGCATAAACTGCTTCAAGCCTTTAGGGAACACATAAGGAAAACACTCCATACTTTGATAATTTAATTATTGCCTTTTTAAAGGAAGGTCTGCTAATAATAATTGCACATTTGAACTGCTTGTGATTTTCTAGACAACTTGTTAGATACACGACAGAATATAATTATGCTGTTGCTGTTACGTGTAATAATATACCAAGTATTTGTTTGTCTTTGAGTGTATTTTTTGGTTTTTCATTTCGGTTTTAGCTACAATTTAGGAAGAACACTGAGATATCCTGGAAAATTCATCCCGGAGAACTTTACAAAATCCAAAGCTCCCAACCCCAACTCTAGAATAGGTTCTTAGCGAAGCAGAGTGCTTTTTGTCCTGTTTGTTCATTCCCCAAGGAGATTCTTTGAAGAGAGATTGCTGACTGTGAGGCTGCAGACGAGTTTTAATGCAGATTGTAAAATCATTGAAGCTGGGCCTATGGACAGACTTCTTAATGCAAAGGGACCAAAAGCTGAACTACCTAACCACCTGAGGAAACCCCCTGTATACAAAGGGGATTTTCAGGTGGTGTAGAATTCTTCATCAACCCCCCCTCCCAGCCTTAGCACAGAGGGAGTTCCTAGTGAAAAGTTAATGTGATCAGTTCCCCTATGCTCTGTTGATCCCTGGTTGTGGCTATGCACAGCTGGGTGCAATTTAGAGCAGCTTTGGTGCTGGCAGTTGGACTCAGGGTTTTTTCTGTGCTGCAAAGTTTGGAAAATGTACATTTCTCTTCAGTTTGCTTTCTTGCTGTCTGAGAGGGAGTCAAGTAGAAAAGGAGCGTATATTTGGCTTCATAGAGTTTTGTCATTATGGGAGTTGGATCTGACTCATATATAGTAAATCTAATCTAATCCATGAAAGCACTAAATATTGCCCAGGTATTGTAAGCAGTATCTTTTATTGTAATGTTATACATTTGTCTATGATGCATACACTCTATATAAGGAGGGAAATGCACTGGAGACCTGTTATTTGAAATGGATGGTGAGTTTTATCTCTGGCTGCATTTCAAATGGATTTTCAGCTAATGGACTTTAAAGAGTTGAAATTCAGGGGAATGGTAATAATACTGCTGGCATTCCTATGAAGATACACAGACCTAGCTTGGACATTGTATGTAAAACTTCTTACTACTTTTCTGGTGATTGTTCACATTTGGAAAACATTTTTAAGAGATCAGATCTGAAGATCATGGACTTGCAGGTTGCTGTAAGTTTACCTCAGTGTTGAAATGAGCTGCTTGATAATGGATCTTACCTGAATATGAATGCTTAATTCTGCTAGTTGAATAAGAGAAAACAGGTTGTTAGTGAGGACGATAAGTTTGAGAACTTCAGAAAAAGTTTTAATTTTGTCACTGCCAGAAGTACATTCCTGGTTCCTAAGGATGACATTCGTAAGTGCATAGGCTACCACCATGGTTTAAATCACACTGGAATTTCTCACTGTGAACTCAGGGGCAGGGTGTGGGACTTTGGTTCAAACAGGCAGCTATTCACTGCTATAGAAGCCATGATTCTCTCCACCTCATGTTATGGAGGGTTTAAAGTCAACAAATCTATGTTGTTTGCATCCTCTAGTGTTTTGCTACATAGTGGGTTACATTCTCCAGAATACACGGGTTGCATTGGCTCACTCTGACAATGCAATGCAGTTGTAATCCTGGCTTTGTGGCTCCTCAGTGCCATCAGAATATGGGTGCTGGTAAGAAAATAAAATGAATGAATATTATTTCCTGGCTGCTCACGTGACAGATATAGTATTCCTCTGAATTCTCCTACCGGTTACTGGCATTGGTGAGATATCAGAGAAGGTAAAATGACCTACATCAATGGTTCCCAACTCCATTGAGAGACACCAATGATTACAAGGTCTGTGAGGCTTCACTAATATTGAGGTCATTTACTCCCCCAAGCTCCGTGCTGGCTGGGCACAGCCACCCCAATCTATCAACCAGCTGGACTAGAGGAGCAGCCTCCCCCTCTCCCCCCATAACCCTTGCTAGCCAGGCACAGCTGCCCCAAACTCCCATTTGTGCTTTTGAAAATTTCCCTCTCTTGCATAAATTGACTTTACTTTTATTGTAACTGTGGCCTTTTCTATTATTAATGTCTTCAACTTTTCTGTGTGGCTAGTACCGATTGTAAGGGACCGAGTCATATTGCACATCCCAAAAGCAAGATCAGTATTCAGATATAATAGAACTAAAAGAGCTAACAGTTTTCTGCTCTACTGTCAAGGAAGCTCTTCAGTGACATAATCAAAATAGTGTTTGCAAGTCTGATAGTCTTGCCATGAAATGAAGTGAAACCACAAGGCAGAGAACTTAAAAATGAATGTTATGGAACCTCTGGTGATTTCTCAAAGAGGACTGCAACAAGTTTTCTATTCTAAGACCACATTTTCTAACTTTCTGAAAAAAAAAGTTGCTTTTCCTCTGCAATTTCTCAATTATTTTCTCTAGCTAGAAGTGGATTTTTGTGTGTGGAAAGTCTGAAGTTAATTATAAAAGGAGTCTTGGAGATATAAATTTAAAAATGAGAAGGATGTATTGGGATTTTTTTTAGCATTTTATCTAAAAATTGGCTAGATGTAGAAACTTGGGATATGATTATTCAGCTTTCTTTAATGAAATCTTATTCCCCTTGATTGTTTTTTGCAAGTGTGCTGGTTAATTTTTAGAATCATGTGCTATGGTACTGGAACATTTAGAAACTCTCTCTGTTCTGGGTGGAGATTTTTATCTGTTGGATGTCAGTAATAATCTAAGAGAAGGTGCTCTCTCTTTAAGAGAAGAGTATTCTGGAAAACCCTTGCTAGGCTACAAAATAAAAGTGGACAAGTGAGAAAGTAGTGTTGGGGAAGTCTTGGTGATGAAAAGACATGGCTTAAGAACTACGAAGAGAACCAATTTTAGAGGTATAATTGATTTCTTATTGTTAATTAACTGGATTTTCAGATCAGTATTTAGATGGTCTCCATAATATGTGTGCCTCGTGGTTATTAATGAATTTTTATCCTCTCAATACCCCATTTGAAACAGAAATACAAGCTCTATTTTAGAGATATGGAACTAAAGCACAGAGAGGTGACATGATTTATTCAAGGTCAAACAGGAAGTCCTGAACTGATCTCTGATTTCTTGAATCCCATTCTGGTCCTCTTCCTGTCATCTTTCTACTTTGTATTTGACCCTGTATTGCCTGAGCCCTTGCAGTCCTTAGGTTAAAGGATGCAGAAGATGATGTATCACATTGGAACTTTTTGTTACAAAACTTTTGTTACTTTTTTATTCAAATAGTCAACTAAACTAGGGTGTCTTGTTTCCATTAGAAGGAGAAACTGATGATGGAGTCAGGTATTTCTTTAAAGCAGTGCTACTTATTTACAAAGCAAGTACATAAGTTCTGTTTCCTTGAACCCTGGAGGAACCAAACAGCAGGGAGGAAGTGTTCTCCAAGGCCATTTCCAGCACTCTGAGTGCTTCTGTTCACAGACATATTCACTTCCACCTAACAATACATTGTGAGGCCTCTCCATCCACATTTGCATGTGGCCCTTGTTTTGGGTGGTGACTTCCAGCTTCAATTCAGTTTCACCCAACCTAAGTCATAACAGTAATCATTTTTTCCCCCATTGGCATAGGTTATTAATAGATCTTAACCCTCTCCATAGTTGTGCTCACTCTGCGACATCTGGTAGCCATCAGAGCTTCCATCTTCTGTTCTTCCTCCTCTCTACTGATACCACCACATACACACGTCCACCTGCCTTCCCTAGGGGCTTTTAGCATCTCCATCTGGTCATGATGACTCCATGGACTGCACTCTGATTCCTGCTCTTTGATGCTGTAGCTCCCCATCAGTACTGCTAAAAGGAATCATCATTCATTTAGGGACCTATAAGCACTCTTTATAGGCAGTCAGTAAGGTAAGTAACAAGGTTCATTTTCTTGTAGGAAAGGTCAAGCAATTAAAGCAGTGAGGACTGAAATGTATATTGAAATAATGATGAAGATACTGTAGATACACAAATTTAAAAGAGCACGACCCAGAAATAGTTGCATGAATTCTGAGGCTACAATATTACTGTAAATGATATACACAGAAAACCTCTTGTGTATTCTGTTCTAGGTCCTTGAATGTAGATGACTGTCTGGAAACACTAGGCAAAGTACTATTATTATTATTAGCCTGAAATTGCTTCCTGAGAAAGTGATTTAACTTAAAAAGGCAGAGTGGAGAATCCACTGAGGAGTTACAGAGATGATGAGGGATATAAAACTGTTCATTATTCCTTGGGTCGGAGGAAAATTAGGCAGAAGTAGAGAGTTTATGCTGAACCACACCCTGAATGTGTGAGATGCTAAGAAAAATTTGTACCAAATAGATCATGAATACACAGAGCTTTACTTAAAGGGGAAGAAAATTGTGTAAATTCCTAGAATTTGGAGGGTATTTCTTAAGAGAAATCCAGAGTAAGGAGAGCCAGGTAAGTTTAGGTGAAAACCAAGTCTGAGCCCAGTGCAGGGACTGAGAAAAGAGAAAATGCACGTCCATGATGCTAGGCTCCTTCAGGGTTGCTTTGATCCCTGAAGCAAATTAGCTGCTCTAACTTGGTCCCCCCAATCCCTCCAGGTTGATCTGTGAATTGGGGTTAGAAAATTTAATGCTTGCATGAGAAAGTGAGGGGAGGATCTGGGACAGTTTTAGGGGTACCCAGTGGAGAGTCACCTGCCCTGCCACAAGCATGAGGGAATCTTGCCTGTGGTCTTCAGTGTTAGGTCCATGAAACCACCAATCTGTCAGCCATTCACACATTCTCATTCAGGATATGCCAGCACTGTTTTTGCTTTGCAGGTTAACAATTGGTGCACCCCAGTCCCTAAGACTCCTTGAAGCATTACCCTCTTATATCCAATGCCTAACACTGGCTACTCACAGAAATCCTTCCAAAGGAGCAGTGTATCCCAGTTTACCAGTTTTCTCTTAAATCACTTCTCCTATATCACACACAGCACTTGGGAGCGCTTGCGATAAAACTAAAGAAGTTTTAGTTAAGAAAGAATGGGGGTTCTACTAGAAGCAAGAGAATGATGGGAACAGATGGTTTATAGTACAAAACAAAATAAAATGCAAACTAGACTTGCACTTATTAATAGTTACCTTTCCTATCTAATAAAATAGGTTCCCCCACCCCCAAAGTTCAGTCTGTTGTAGGGCTGGCTGGTTTCAGAGAAACTGGATCCAATCTTTCATGACACCCCTGCTCAACAAGATGTCTCCTCACTTAATGGATACAGAGCATCTGTCTCCACCATGTGATATACCATATCTGTCTTTTGTCTTGATTCCCAGACAGAGCTATCTTGTCTGTTATGTTGGGGTTTTTTGCCTACAAGTGACTTCAGTGTTTATAATTTATCTTTGAAGGTTTTCCATTGTCTTTTCTGGGTTGTTGCAATGGTGAACAACTGAGCAATAAGTTGTGTAATCAGCTAGCCAGTGCGGGGTGATAACTCCCCCCCCCCTTGAACGGGCCATAACTGATACATATGATTCCCTACTGACTCACTTTCATTCCACGGCCATCAGGGCGTAATTTAATATAGTTCTGTTATTCCTTACACATTATTCACACACACATAGCTCACAATGATTGAGTATTGATAAGTTACAAGCTTTTAGCAGAGATCTCACATGCTCCCCTTCATGGATAAATACAATGGAAGTGGTATATTAGGCGTAGTGAGTTTGTCAGCTCTGAGACAGGAGTTGCTTGTAAAGAACAGTGATTCCTTTGCTGTTGGCCCCAGTGGACCTCTGTGTCCCATTAAAAAAAAATGTTCTCTGATGTTAATTAAACTCTTGTTTACTGTTAGAAAACTATAGTTAAGTGTAGTATGGCATTTCCCATTGAGTAATCACTAGCTCTCTCCCATGTAACAGCCACCACCACCTTTTATTAAGGACACTGAAAAAGAAAGGAATAGAGTTCAAACATTTTGGAACTGAAAATATGGTAATGGGTCTACAAGAGAGAAGACTATAGCTCCCATCCATGCTCTCCCTACTGCATATCTTCCCTTCCTCCTGGCTAAGCAGAGACTCCATGTCCTATGAGCCTTCTTCTTATTGCACTTCCCCTTCCGCTGGCCAGAAAGAGATCCTGAAGCAGGAAATGGTTAGTGTTTGCGAGTCAGACTGGGAGCAGCATGGCTGCAGGTAGTTGGAGAGATGCCCCAAGAACAGCTGCAACAGGCTGGGTGAAGGCCTGTGTGGGACTTAGTTGCCAACCCTCCTGGATTGTCCTGGATGCTCCAGGCATTGAAGATTAATGTTTAATTCAAGACTGTCATGTGATGAAACCTCCAGGATTACATCCAACCAACAGTGGCATGTGTTTAAGCCTGAGCTGCTGCCGGCGCAGCCCCATCCACCCTTCTACTTTTAGAGTAGAATCAAGTTAGCCTGGGTCTGTCTGTGCCGGCAGGGAGGCATGCTTCGAGCTGCAGTGTGTAGACACATCATCCAAGACCTAGCAAACTCTGTAACAACATTGGGCTGTTCAAGGTGTTGCTGTTAGGGGGCCTTTCTACTTAGAGGCTTACAGCACTGTTTGGAAAAAAAAAACCAAAAAAAGTGGAATTACCCTGGTCACCAAAATCAGATTTCTATTAGACAGAAGCTGTGGCGTACCACGGTGGATGCCATGTTTAGGGTGTGAGTGGGGCGCCTGCTGGGCACTTGGAGCAGTCAGCTCACGCTGTTGCAGAGCAGGGCCCACCGGGTTTTAACATCCCCGCAGCTCAGGTCTGCTGGTGGCCAAGAGCTCCTGCTGCAGCCCTGGGCACACAGAGGGAGCTGTGGGGATCCTGGCAGCTCAGGGAACAGGCAGCCAAAGGTGGGGCTCTGGGGCAAAGAGCCCATCATGGGCCCTTCTCCCCCCACTGACAGAGAGCCCCTTCATACTTAAATTTGTGCCTCCCCACCCCCGTTGGCTGCAGTAACAATGATGACAGCAGCACACGGGGAGAGGGGTGTGTGTGGGACCACTTCCTGCTTTCCCAGACCCCACCACCCCATGAAGGAGGACAAAGTGGGGGAGAGTGGGAAACAGATCCCAACCCCACAGGGCACTGCCACCAATGGGTGTAGAGGATGGGTACAAATGTAAATATTGACCCCCGGTACTAGAGACCCATGGAACACCACTGGACGGAAAAGAGGAGAAAGGGTAGGGAAGGAAAGTGAGGCATGAGGTAGCAGTTGACTTCAGGAACCCACAAGTCACATTCTAGGTATTTAGGCTTTAGCTGATGCTGGTGGAGGTGGTGATGTCATCTGGTTCCTGGTCAGGATGTCTTCCAGGATCAGAAAAAAGACCAAATGGTGTCTTGGTGGAGCCTAAGAGATGTCAGCCATGATGGCAAAACTTTCTCTTTTCAGTCCATCCAAATCCTGATTCCTATCAGTAATCTTCAGCTAAACAGCATCCGAGATGGGTGGCAGCCTTGTCCCATTAATAGTCATCAGTTTACCAAAACACATTTTGGTGATTATAATTATGAAGATTTTCTTCTGTTTCTCGGATCCTTTGGTTCATTGTCATGTTGACCTACGATGACAGCAGGAGCATTATAGACCTCTTATCAGCTTAATCAGTCCAGTTTGTGCCAGTATATTTGTATCTAACTTTCATTCTCTTTCATAAACTATTTTATGTAACAGATTGAACTGAAATTCTGTTCCTTGTACAACCTAGATAACAATATACACACACACCACCGACTGACTCATGTGTGTACATTAAGACCTAGTTTAAACAGTGTTTTATCATTTTAACTATGCAATGTGACCATGGTTGGAGTTCTTCAGACAGTAACTTGCTAATTCTTCTACAGACACAATCAGTTGCTCCTTAATTGTGGGAGCCATCTAATTCATGTGGAGCCAATCAGCCTTTTGCTTCCCAATAGCTGTGGGCATCATTCCTCTACACCCATTCAGGAGACTGAAGTGCTTTATTTGGACAATCAGGATGGTACAGCCAGTGACAGCACAGGCTTTCCAACACTGTATACCCTTCCACCCCCCTCAGCCATCCCCTTCCCCTCTTAGGGAGACGGATTACCTATGCAGATGGGAGAATCCTTCACGTCAGCGTAGATAGTATGTACACTAAAGCTGAGCTGCTGTCGTGTTTTAGGTGTAAAAAGTCCTATTCAGCCATTTCTGTCCTGGGCTGGATTTGAACTGTTGATATAGAACTGAAAAGCGGTGAAGCCCATCCCTCATGTCCTGAGATATCTGGTCCACTTGGAGAGAAATCACTGAGGTAATTAAAAAGTTATATTGCCTTGAAACAACACAATTCCTAGGACAAAATTCTGATTACAGGGTACAGAAAACAGTGCTTCCCCTGAATGCACTCATTCTTGAACTAGGCCCCCAAAACTCCTAGAGCTGTAAATGTGGGACCAGCTAGCATTCCTAGTGGGGCTCTGCAATCCAAGGGAACATGACCAGTGTTCTGCCTCCATTGTGGCTGCTTGTGTCTTGCTGTGAGAGGATTTTATTTGTTTCAGCACACTTCTCTAGGACTTCCTGTAGGCAGGATCCCACAGAGCAACTTCATTTGGCTGCTGCATCTCTGCACTCTTCAGAGGAAGTGCATGGCATCAATTTGCTCTTTGTTCTGTCCAAATGCTTTTTTAATCTAATAAAGGGACACCATAAAATGTGACCATTTTTTTTCCTCCTGACATTCTATCACATTGCCCTTCACTTTAGCTGCCAAAAGCCAGCATCTGCTTCTCTCATTCCCCTGCCATTTCCTGAGTATGCAGAAGGAGGCCCTGCGTTTTCATTATTAGAAGCACTTCCCCCTCCTGTGCATCCACATCTTACTACTTCCATATTACTGCCTTTGCTCCATTTTACAAACCCTGATTTAGAAAGGGATGGGCAAATTAACCCTTTCCCTGGCAGGACTATTCTCTTACTCGGTGAGTTGGCTAGGTTGTGTTGTAAGTAGCCTGCATCCTCCTCATCTTTATCCCTATCCCTTTTGTGCTTTTTTTCCTTTCATTCTCCAACATATCTTCCTGCCTTATCTCCCCTGTTCCTTTCATTTCCCTCCTTCTTACCCTCTCCCCTTCTGCAATCAGCACTGATAGCTGTTAGAGGATGATATGATCCCACCAGGTTTGATAGTAACATGAATCCAGCAGAAGGCAGTGTTTGGAAGGACATCACACACCCATAGTTTTAACCCTTCAGTCTCAGCATACCACTAAAGTAGTGCATTGGGAGCTGCTTAGAGTTTGCATCCCCTTATTTTCACTGAGTTGGCTCTCATCATCTAGGTGTACAGTGCCTCAGCGTTTACCCCTCTTTGCTCCTCTATGACATACATCCTCTGTGATACAGAACTGACAAGTGAATGTAGCCACTTTCTATGTGGCTGTGGTAACTAGCTAAGCAAACACTGGTCATATTTATTGAGGTCAAATGACACTGGAGCCTAAAGGAAACCTATCCCACAACATCCACAAACTTAACTTACTATAACAAATTGCCAGTGAACAGTGTAATATCAAGGGAGCTAGAAATGTTAGCTCACAGTCTCTCCTCAATCTGAGACCACATATAGTTGCTACAGATCAGATTCTGCCATCCTCATGCACAGTGTGTAATAGCCTGGTTTGCAGGCAGTCCTGTTGCAATCAATGGGACTATTTGAGAAACAAGGCACTATTATTCCCTGTGAGTGGTTGTGGCAGGATCTGGCCCTAAGGCTTCTATTTAGAGCTAAAACTGGTGTCCAGAATCTTTGGCCTCTAAGTAGACAACTACGTGATGCAACTGTAATTAGGCCTCTGAGAACAGAGTATCAACCCTCCTTCCTATCAGTTAAACTGGAAGGACCATTCATTTTGGCTGTAAATATCTTGATTTTTAAAGAAGGCAGTTTAATTACTGAATCTTGGTGAAATTCAGCCTAATTGAGAAATGAATTCTTATCATCACACCTGAGGGCTGACTAAACTTCTTTCCCCTTAACGAGTTCTGTGATTAATTGATTGATTGATTTTTGTATGTGTGGTCCTTTCTGGTTTGTTAAACAGCAATTTTTCTTTACCTTAAGTCTATCCATTTAGAATCCTGTTAGCTAACAGTCCCTTTAGCTACCAGGGACAGTGTTGATGATGCAGCTAACTCATTTTAGGTGAACTTCACCTTTAAATGATGTGATATTATTTAATGGGCCCCCATATAAGACTTTGCATAATTAGCTAGACTTATTTTAATCAGAGTAGTCTTTGAGCAGTAAACAGAAGCTTTAATCTCAATCAATCATTTCATTTTAAAAATATCTATCCAGCCTCCTAAATGCAACTTTTCTATATAGGGAAAGACAGAATGAAACAATTTCACTGCGCAAAATCACTCCTCCACACACCTGCCATGAGGATGCTACAGCTACACTGTCTGAGAAGATGAGGGCAAACCCACAGTAACCTACAACAGACCTCGGTGGCCACCTACGAGCACATTTGTTGTTGAGGCAGCTATTGTGGTCCCTTGTCTCACCCAGATATCTCTCTGACATCAATTTAGCGAGAAGAATGTTCTGGAGCTGATGTCAGAAAGCAGTCTCTTATAACAGACTCAACCATGCATGTACCCAGCTTGGATTTGCTCATGGGATACGTCTACACTGGAGGCTCTGTTAAGTCGACTTAACCAAGGTCGACTTTAAGTCGACCTAAAGATGACCTTGTAAAGTAGACTTAGAGAATCTACAGCCGTGCGTCCACACTGGCAGGTGCTAGGTTGATGGAGGAGAGGCCAGGAACTCTGCAAGGAGGCCTAGAGGCCAATTAGGTCGACTTAATTGCTACCCCTCATCCAGACTGGCTTAAATTGACTTAATAAGGTCGACGCAAGCCTCAGGTCGACCTTAATAGGTGGTGTTATTAAGTCGACTGAAGGAAGTGCTTAAGTCGACTTGATAAAAGCCCAGGAGTCTGTAGGTCGACTTAACTTTCCTTAAATTGACCTAAGGCTCCAGTGTGGATGTACCCATGGAGACCTCTGAACTGATTTCACATAAGCCAGCCTTCACACCTGGAGCAGCTGACAAGATCCCACATGTAGCTGTAGCCAAGGACAGACAATGCCACCCATGGCTGAGAACTGTCCTCTGACCAGATTGGGTAGTGGGCTGAGGGCTTTGCATTTTGCTGATGAGACTGCTGTAAATTGGCTTAGCAAACTCCACATCTGTTAAGTAGAAGACTGAACCTCAAAGCACTGTAAGACAGATAGATATAGGCTAGATTAACATTGGCAGGGCATATATTGATTTTTCCCACTTAAATTGGGGTATACTATGCTAATTGTTTTATGTGAGATGAGGCTACTTTCTTTAGGATGATTAGAGCTGGCCTCGTTGTAATTTTTCAGGCTGGAAAATGCGACTTTTGAAACTTAAAAAAAAAAAAAAGTGTGGGGAAATAGTTCTAAAAATGTAAAAGAAAAATCATGTTTTCCCCTTGCCCAGCTCTAATCCTGGTGTTTTGGCACCAAAACTCTAATTTCAATCTGGGATTGAACATGCTGTCGTGCAATTTACAACTACCCAGCAGCAAATGTATTGCCGGATCCTCAACTGAAGTAAGCTGGAAATCAACAGAGCCATGCTGATTTACACTAGCTGAATGGAAGGTCAGTGGAAACTGTCATGATCTGCAGTGTGAGCTGGATCTGAGCCTTAGATAGCAGCATGCAACACTGAAATTAGTGTCATTTTTGTAATCTCCTACTCAAGAAACCTAATTATGGAAATGTTCTTGGCTAAAATCCAATAGGCAGGACTGGTGACTTTAGATGACCTTAATTTCGCCAACCTGACCAACTGTATAAAAATAATTAATTTCTTTTAACACTATAGCTACTAAAACTAAGCACCATTATTAATTTCCAAATGCCAGACACTTGACCAGGGGGAAATCTAATAAAACTGAATGATGGTCTTGGATGGGAAGAGAGGGAAGAAATCTCAGCTTTAAAACGTGTCCCTTCATCTACTCAGCAGCCCACAGTGTATGAATGTAGAGCATTCCATGACACTCACTCAGCAGAAAGATGGAAATGGCTTGTGCCAATGAGTCACCTGAGGCAAATGTCACTGTCAGATAAATAAAGCAATTTATTTTTGGGAGGCAAAGTGCCTTTTAACTGGTAGGATCTGAACTACAGTGGCATGGTTCTGGTACTGTGCCTCCCCTCCCTGTATCCTAAGAACACTAGCTACTGGTATGTAACCTAGTTCGCTCATGCTTCAGGTCACACTCTTTTTACAAGCACCTCTGTCACAGTAAAGCAGGAAAATCATCACAGGATATGTACACGTCCTTATAAAGCTGTTCTCCTGTGATTCTGACCTGGGGATTCCAACTCAAGACCTTGGATTGTTCAGCTATGGATTTACAATGCCCTTAATCAGTCCTACAAATAAACACAAGAGAAGAGGGATTGTTGTTAATAAGAGGCTCTGAATTAGAAAGCTTGCGATGTACTGCTAGCTCAGAAAGTACAGCGCAACCTTGTCAGCCCCATTAATAAACTCCAGTCGCAGTGCTGACCTGCTGACAGGCTCGACAAGCTACTGATATTTTGCAGCTTTTGAATGAGGATTGCATGGCCCATCAATGTGGAAGTCATCTTTTTTAAGATTATTATTTTTATTAGGTATTTAGGGAGGGGAAGTAAAAAAGAGGCAATGCAATTTAACATCTTCAGATTGCTCCCTACCCCCAATGTACACTCATTCCGCATCTAGTCTTTAGAAATCTACTTGTCCCATAGGCAAGGAGTGTCATTTTTCCCCCTCCCAAATAATTTAGTATTGTTCAATGGAATTCACCGACAGAGCAAGCAGTCGCCTTCAGAACAGGTGAAATGATAAATGATTATTATTAGTAGGACCTCTGAGCCTCAATCATGAACCAGGACCCCATTAGGCTAAGTGATGTAGAGAGAACAAAAAGATTTCACCTGCCCCAAAGAGTTTATGATCTAAGCACAAGACAAGAGACAGGTGAATGCAGGAAGACATGGGAGTACAAGACAATGAAACAATATGGGTCAGTATGATAGTCTGTGGTCTCACTACATACAAGCTGCCTAGCCACAGTCAAGGTTTTCGGTGGAATCATAACAGAGCAGAATTTTAAGGAGGGATATGAAAGAGGACAATAAGGTAGCTTTGCAGATGTTTGTGGGATGGTCTCTCATATGAGGGGAAGCAGGAAGGTGCTTGCATGGCATTATAATGTATTGAAAAGTTAATTTTAGCCTTAAAAATGTGTGTGTAAAAACACACACAAATAATAACACTCATTTGTTAAAGTAGATACGACCTGTGGTGGTTGCACAAAGGGTATGAACTATCTTAGCTAAGATGCACTGATTTCATCCTTACATTCATGCAGAAAGGCCTATTTTGGGCAAGAAACCTAATTTGGAAGGATTGGTTGAGCAGAGGTGGCTTTTGAGAACCCTTGAGAACAAAATCTTTACTTGGCAAAATTTTGATAAAGGCTTTTCTGCTTGGTATTACAAACTCTGTCTAATGGATGCGGGCAGTGCAAATGATTCTATTTGTTATGAATGAATACTGCTTTATTTGTTTCTATTCAGGAAGTTGGTGCATTTTCTCTAGCTCTGTTCCTGCATCAGGATCTGCATTTCAGTGGGATGCTGCGTGGGTCTGCTTTAATGAGCCTGAGACAGCATACAGACTTAAATACGTGAAATACAGGAAGGATATGGTCACTCTCCTTCAACCCCTTATTGTCCATGCATTCACAAAGCAAATGTTCTTGGTTTCAATGGCATGGTGTAATCAGGCTTTTAATTGACTCAAGTCACTGCTGCAGCGTTAATGCAAGCTTTTGTTCCGCCATATTGTACATTGATTATTGTAATTATGCCCTTTCTGGGTTTTCCCAAATACATGACACATAGTTATTGCTGGTTTAAAATGCCATTACACTGAATTTGTCCTGATGTCAGGGGAAAAAAATAAAAGAAAGGAAACTAATTTTAGAGAATGGCCTATGCTTCCAGCAAGGTCTTCTATAGATTAGGAAGCCTGGCAGCATTTTTATTTTCTCATGTCACTGGTTACACTCTGCAGAGATTCTTCTGAACATCATGCCAAATCCATACTCATCTCAGCAACTGCTGTCTCGGATAACTCAGATTTTAAGGAGCAAGAGTTCAGTGCTCTCATCCTAGTTTTCGTTGACTGGATTTATACGTTGGATGCTGGAAGGAAGGTGAAATGCTGGCCCCATTGAAGTCAGCAGGAGTTTTGCCACTGATTTCAGTGGGGCCAGAATTTCACCCAGCATGGGAGACCGGAGGAATGTTCCTCATGGAAATGAAAGATGAGCTTTCCTTCTAGATACAGGAAAGGTAGTCTACATTTTTTCCCAGATTAAATAGCCATTTGTTTAACCAAGTTTTCTTGGAATCCAAGTTTCATAGAATCATAGGGCTGGAAGGGACCTCATGAGGTCATCTAGTCCAACCCCCTGATAAAAGCAGGACTACTCCCATTAAATCATCCCAGCCAAGGTTTTGTCTAACTGGACCTTAAATATTTCCAAAGACAGAGATTCCACCACCTCCCTAGGTAACCCATTCCAATGCTTCACCACCCTCTTAGTGAGAAAGTTTTTCCTAATATCCAACCTCAACCTCCCCAGCTGTAATTTGAAACCATTGCTCCTTGTTCTGTCCTCTGTTACTACTGAGAACAGCCTAGCTCCCGCCTCTTTGGAGCACCCCTTCAAGTAGTTGAAGGTTGCTATCAAATCCCCCCTCAGTCTTCTCTTCTGCAGACTAAATAAGCCTACTTCCTTCAGTCTCTCCTCATAAGTCATGTGCCCCAGCCCCCTAATCATTTTCATTGCCCTATGCTGGACTCTTTCTAATTTTGTAGGACTCAGGTCTGCTGTCCCTCCTCAGCCTGGGCGAAACTCCCCAGGTGCCAAGGGCCAGTGCATGGCTTAAAGCCTTGAATCCAGTGAAGGTAAGCAAGTGCCTATGCCTTGTGTTGGCCTTCTACACGGGGGGGAGGGGGGAAATTTCACTCTCTTGGCTGAGGCAAACTTCCATAGACTTCAGTGGTATTTCAGGCTGTACTTTCCCCAGCTTTTTTTCTGATCCATTAGGTGTGTAGCAAAGTCACAACACAACAAGCATAATATTTCATATGAACGTGGTACCTGGAGTTTAGGGCCTTGATTTAGGTACTTACGGTACTATTCAAGGTTCTTAAGTACGGGCATAACATTAAGAATGTGCTTCTTCCTGTTGAAAGGTATGGGACTACTTCCTGGCTAAAGTTAAGCATGTGCTTAAGTGCTTTGCTGAATCAGGGCCTAGACGAGTATGAGGTATATGGGTAGCACTGTCTTTTGTAATGCAATGTTAAGTTTTTCCCTTTCTTAAATGGCTGGGCTAGGGTCCCATGTGTTGTGAATGAGTCTTCATTGTCCATCCCTCCTAGTTTCACACTAGTTATTTTCTAACTTTTGGTCCAATCCTGTGAGTTGCTGAACACCAGCTGCTCCCACTGACCTCTCAGGATCAGAGTCTTTGTTCCCAGCACCTGCAACATAAAGTCTGTCCGGCATCCAACTTGCTAGACAGGGTCCCTGGTGCAGCACAGTTTGTAGCAGTTATGGTTCCTGCTGAGAAGGAACCGGCCTGCAGTGTTCAGCTGCTGACTGGACTGAGCCTCATGGTTTTAAATATAAGAACTCCCCTCCCTCGCCCCCCCCCGCCTCCCTTATCAATCTGTTCTTTCCTATGGTGAAGGTCGTTCTTGAACTTCACAATATCCTGCACATATTGTTAAGCCATAAGGATAAAATTCACCCTTGCACAGAGAGTCGGCACAAGTTCGGGGCACTACTCCATACCCACTGGTGGGCCTGTTGTCTAATTGGCTGGCTGTGGTATCTGACCAATGGCAGCGTGCTTTTCAAACTGCAGTGTAAAACTCACCCTTCATGCTGTTATTGGCTGGATTTTCAATCTGTAGTTCACCTTCCAGGAATATTTGGGCTTATAATTGTTTTAAGGACCTGATCAAACCACTGTGTCCATGGGAGACTTTCCATTGACTTCAGTGAGCTTTGGATTAGGCCCTTGTTGGCTATTCATGATAGCAAAGATAATTTACCTAAATGGTCCTGGAAACAAAAAAGGGGTGCAAACCTCTAGGAAGGGAATGCATTAAACAATTTCCAGAACTACTGCTGTTGACAGTAGCTCTACTCTAGTCGTGCTAGACGAGATTTCTGCGTGCAAATAAACTGGGTTGCAAATTCATCAGTGTAACTACTGCTCTGTTGCTAGCTGAGATGCTGGCTCCGATTTAGGGCATCGTGACACTTAGCGACAAACTCAGCTTTACTGAGCAGGTGGCTGAGCCAAAATAGTACAGAAGTTAGCTGCTAGCTGAAATAACAACAGGCAAATAGCAGAATAGTCTTATTTATTTATTTGTTAAAGCAGCCCAAAGGAAGATCACTTTTGAACCAGGTACTTCTACATGATGACATCAGATCTAAATAGACTCCCGGATGGTTATTCTCTGCATAGGCAAGTGTGTGCTCTTCTGTTAAGACAGAAGCGGAGTTTGACAAATAGACAGGTTACTTGTGGCACTGGAGAACTCATTTGGGTGTCTTGCCTGTTCAGTGGTTCTTTAACAAGTCAACCCTCAAGTTCCACAGCAGGAGTTGGGCCTTGGGCTGCCTACTGCATCTGCTGGGCTTGATCTGCCCTCACAGTCTACATTACTACGCTATCCTGGCAGAGAGAGTTTTTTGACTGCCTGGGAGGCAGAGGCTTGGTTCTTAGGTTGGTATGTGGGAGGGTTTGCACCCATCCTGTTATTCTGGGGCATCATTTCCCTCCTTCCTATTCATACCACATGAAATTCACCCCTGTGCAGGGTGGCAGATAGGATGATGAGTTAAGAAAACTCATTCCACTTTTAGGGTTTAAGCGGGATAGAGTCC
The DNA here is from genome assembly GCA_007922175.1 of Pelusios castaneus. NCBI lineage: Eukaryota > Metazoa > Chordata > Testudines > Pelomedusidae > Pelusios > Pelusios castaneus. The sequence goes on from ML685780.1 coordinate 20,976,555, forward strand.
TTGTGCTTGTCCCTGGCCTAACAATGAATTATGTACGCACGGTGACGTCTGCATTCCAGCACAAAATGTGATAGAGAGCCTGAAGTACTGCAAGATGCCCCAAAGCACCACAGCTTTTACATCCTCCCCAGAGGAGGATCCCGCTGCTCCTGCTAGAAAATGACTACCTGATATGCTAGGGTACAAGACAACTAAGAATAGACTCGAGAATTGCCAAGCCAGCATCGAACAGCAAAATTAAGCATATCTGGCACTATATATTCAGTTGTATGCTGTCCTGGTTAGTTGCAGTTTTGTTTACAGTATGGGTTTATGGGCTAAAGGTTAGAGGGGAATCGGAAGGCCTGGATTCAAATCCCGGCTCTGCTATGCAGGTGGGTGGCATTAAGTAAGCTATTTATATCTCTTCTGTGCCTCTGCAAAATGTGGATAGTAATCAGGGCCGGATTAACCCTCTTGTGGGCCCTGGGCTGTGACTCTCTGCCCCCCTTTTCTCCCCCTTGTGGTAGGCCCCTCTGCTGCTGCCGCCGCAGCTTCCTACACCTAATTGGGGTGGATGCCCAGCCCAGGGCTGGAGTAGGTTGTGGTTCTGCACCCCACTGAGGCAAGCTGGGCTGGCAGCCATTCCATCCCCAGCAGTAGGCAAGCCTGAGGTCAGGAAGTGTGGGGTGGGGACTGGGGAGGGCAGGATTGGTGCTTGGTGCTGGGGCTGGCCAATGCTGAGGGGTGGCATCACAGTGCAGGCTGGAGCAGTGGTGCTGAGTCCAGGCTGGGGGCTGGGACTCAGGCCAGCCTGGTGGTGGGCAGACTGGCCAACCTGGGGGCAAGATGGGCCAACATTGGGGGTTAGAAGTGCTGTGTGGGGCTGGAGGTGCTCTGGACCTGGGGCAGATGAGCCAGCTGGAGGTGGGGTGAGGCTGGGACCTGATTTATTTTTGTGGGTCTTCCTCTTAGCTCCGGGACCTGGACTGCGGCCCCTAAGTCCTCTGTCTTAATTCGGCCCTGATAGTAATATTTGTCATCAAGATTAACACTTGCGAGGCTTACAATATGTTTCCTGAAATAAGAGGCTGAAAGTCTAGTGATCAAAGCCCCTCATACAAAGGTGAGGGCAGCTTGGAGCAGTAGTTAATACTGGTGTCCATGGATTGTAGGAACAGCTGTCTTGGGGATCTACAACCTTGGTGGCGGATTCTGATTGGTGTGGAGAGTTCCCTAAGCAAAGCCTGTGTACCTGGCCTTTTACAAGACTCCAGGGTTAGGCCTTTAAGCCAAGTTTTTCATCTGTGAATAGTGATTTCTGGGCACCCAACTTGAGGCATCTCAAAGATGCCTGATTTTCAAGAGGTAGGTACTCATATTTTTCTGAAAATCAGGAGGTTTTTTTAAGGTGTCTTAAGTTGAGGCTCCAAAATCACTAGCCACATTCGCAAATGTTGATGCTTTGTGTTTTCCAAGATCCGGGTAAGTGCTCAGCATCATTATTATTTCCGGAGCAAATCAATGGTGATATCTCAGCAGATTCTGATTTCAAGTAGGGAATAAGAACATGCATTGAGGAACACTTACTGTGCACAACCCTTTTTTAATAGCAATGGTCTGACCCATTAGCAATATGATGTGGGAAAGGGAAATAGAAAAGACATGACAAGCACAAATAGTCTGGTGTGGTTTTCTTAACTTTTCCATAAGATGTAAGCACGTCTTTAAACCCAGTCAGGCACGTAACATCTACCGGATGGGCAGAGAATCCAAAGGGCCAGGTCCCAGGTGATGAGATGATTCACATTCAGGGAATATTCAAGTGTTCCATTGACGCTAAGCACAGAGATCAAGCAGGGACATGGGCAGCAGAAACACTATTAAGAAAGCTGTGCAAAGTCTCCTGCCTGTATGTAAGTGGGGATAACGTAATTCGCTTACACCAATGCTGTGTTTGGCTACTGCTGTCTAGTCAACTGTGTGGCTTTTTAGCAGCAGGACTTAAATAGCCCTGTTCATTTTCAAAGTGCAGTGAAAGAACGGCAGTAACGCCCCCAGCGTCTATGTAAGGTAAGTGGGTGGTATTTTCCCCAGAGTACAGTTGGGGGAAGAGACATAAGTGAGGCACATGCTGAAGGCCATAATGGGCATGTCTAGACTGCAAAGAAAAAACAGCAGTGCCAAGTTTCAGAGCCCACATCAATTGAGTTGGGGCTTGTGGGGTTTAGGTTGCTGGGCTAAAAATAAGTGTAGATATTCCCAGCTGGGCTGGAGCCCAGGCTCTGAAAACCAGTGATAGGGGAAGGTTTTAGAACCTGGGCTCAAGCCCAAGTGGATATGGCTACACTGCAATTTTTATCCCCATAAGCCAAGCCCCATGAGGCTAAGTAATTGACCCTGGCTTTTCTTTGCAGTGCAGACAGGCCCACACTGAATCAGCGGTGGCACCAGGCTTAAAACTGACGAGTTCCTAGTTCGAAGTCTCTCTTCAAATCTCCAGAAGACTATATGGGTGAATATTCAGGCTACATAGTGGGTCTCACCACAGAGAGCATTTATCGCGTATCGATATTTTAAAAATCAAAGTCAATTTAAAAGAAAAGCAATCAGTGAAAACTCAGAATCCATGCACTGACAAACTGAGTGTCGCAGAGAGACCCTGGAGCACTGGGTCTGTTGCAGGCTCTGAGGCTTGAACCTGAGGCTGTGAACCAGGGTCAGGCAGGCCACATAGTAGAGCAGATGCTTACAAGTTTGCTTGTTAGTCCATGAACTTGGCGAAGCTGTTGCTCAAGTACAAGGCACTAGATATTGACATAAATATATTCCAGTTAGTACAGACACATCCCAGTCCCAAAATAATGATTCATGTTTTAGCCAAGATATCAGGGACAAGGATTGGTAACAAACAGATGTCATGAAATACGTAAGGTGGGGTGTAACTTGTGTATTCCAATTGTTCGTCTTAGCCTGTAAATGTCAGGGTACTTTGTCCAGCCTAGGGAACAGCAGAAAGTCAGGCTGCTGGCTGAGCTGAGTTCATTGAAGCTGAGCATACATGTGTTAGCATAACTGTAGATGTTGATCCAGGGAGCTAGTACCGTGCCTGGTACAGAATTATCCTGACCGAGCACATTCACGCAATTCACCTTCACCTGCCTCAATTAGAGCCCTGGGCTGCGGCTCAGAAGAGCAGGAAGGGTCAGGGTGCCACACCCTCCTAGGTGTCACCCAACTTCCCAAACAGGCCAACAGGCCCCACAATCCCCCGGAATTGGGTAACACTGGTGACCCTGGGCATTGGGCCATAGTGCCCTGAGTCAGAAGGTCAACGATCCCAACTCTGGGTGTTGGGCCTACTACCTTGCTTTCCCTGAACAATCGGACTCCCAAAGGGTTATGGGCAGCTGAACTCCCCAACAGGGAATTAAAAATATTTGGGGGAAATACCAGTCAAATGAGTTCCAGGGACTAAAGCATGAGTAAAAGTTTTCATCTCCCACTGTGTAAGCATTGGTAGGAATATGGAAACATTCTTTCAGTAGTTTGACATTTTGATGGCGAATAGATGTATTTTTCAAGAGAAATTTCTGAGTCAAAGATAACGTAAGAGTGTCTAAGTTGAGCTTCCATTGCTGTAATCAAATTAAATGCATTCAAATATTGATTCTGGGCTAATCAAAAGCAGATATATTTTCTGGCATTTGGCTGGTACCTCTTAATCAATAAGATGCACGAGGCCAAATTCAGACGTGGTATCAGCAGGTTCGATTCTAACTTCAGTTGCTTGACTCATGTCAGAATTAGGCCTATGATGATGTACTCAGCTGGTTTTTTTTAGAAAGCTAGTTTTCTTTTTTAGATAGCATCATGTTAACCATGCTCTATTGTACATTATGGACCTGAACTGGCAAGGAGCTTGGCACCTCTCGAGATGTTGGGGTACCCTCTGCTCTTGCTGAAGGCAACAGCATTTGAGGGTGTTGATTTGCTGAGCTCCTTCCAGGAGGTGTTTTATTGCTTGGCAGGATTGGATCCTAAAACAGCAACTACCTGACCATGTTTAGTGCTGCTATTCTACGCAGAACCATGTTAATTATTTTACTTAACTGTACATTATATAGAGACATTTGTAACAATTTGCATTACACTCTTGCTTTATGCAGGAGGCTGGACTAGATGATCAAAGTGGTGACATTTGGCCTTACAATCCGTGAATCTATGGAAACGCAATAGTGTGACTGAGACAGGGACTGGACTGAGAGCCCTGTCACGAAGGTCTTACTGTTGTGAGTAGCCAATATAAATCCACGTTGTCATCATGGTGAATGCTATGTAGACCAGGTCTCCTTAGCCCTGAAATAGAATCATAGAATATTAGGGCTGGAAGGGACCTCATTAGGTCATCTATCCAACCCTCTGCTAAAAAGCAGATCTCCTCCCAGTATAGCGTCTTCATGTTCTAATTCCTGGGGAGAGCATATCAGTGCAGTAACTCATCAGTTGTGGTTATCCAGTGGGCTAGCTCCTGCTCTCATTTACATCAGTGTACAGCTAGAGTAATACATTGGATTTTATCAAAGGTACAATTAAAGGCATCAAGTTTGAACTTAGGGCTGCATGCTCCCAATTTGCACCAGTGATAGCAGATTTTTATCCCTACTTATGTACTATTTGTGCCCTGGAAGGAGATAAGAGCACTTTGCATGCTCCTAGAAATTGTGGAACTTGTACCACTAGATCTTGCTGCCTCTCTTATTATGGTCCATCAAATCCCTGGGATATACAAGGTACTCCTGATGTGACAACTTTTTATGTAATGTGCAACGTGAGTGAATCTTGTGGCTAAAGACTCTTTAGTTCCATCTAGTGGCAAGAGAACTGAGAAACACTCTAAATGCTACCAGGGGACCTGTGTGCAGATTGACCAAGTCCTCATCAGGGTCGTATGTACTAAAGTAGAAAGCAGTAATACTGGATACTTTCCAGTGTACTTCAATCTGAAATTGGTGCGTCTTTGAATCTAGGAGTCTGATCCTATGGGATACTGAGCATCTTCAATTTACAATGCACTGAAGTAAAAAGGAGTCAAGGGTGCACTTTTTGAAAAATCATATTGTATTTGCAAGGGGTTGAGCACAGCAGAGAAGAGTGCATTTAGATTTCTGGCAACTAAGGGAGCCTATGGTCAGAAGCAAAGGGAGATGATAAATTAGCCTTCTGTGAACTATGTGACACATACAGCACACATGATAAAGTTGTGTGGTACAAAGGATTTATTGACACTCGCTTGGGATGACCAGGATAGCTCAATCGAGGCTCAGGAATAACATGGGTGACCCCACACTCATGCTAGTAAAATCATTATACCATACCATCAGGCATTCTCTCATGTAATTATGTGTTTGTACCCAATGCTATATTTAAAAAATATATATATTTGTAACACTGCAGTGTCATGCCTTCAGTGTCAGGAGATGCTAGAATTAAAGTTGACTGTGTAGCTTTACTTCGGCCCCCTTGTGGAGATGCATTATGAGCCAGTCTTTTATTACATGGTCAGCTGTTAGTTTTTCCACATTATCCTAACTTCAGTGCACAGAAGGGATAGCGCTTACAGAATGAGCAGCTCTTCGCAATTATGTTTTCTCCTTATTGTTCAATTTGTTGCCCCAGCCCTTATATTTTGCACACTATTTGAATGCCGTTGTGAAGACAGAATTTTTCATTTCTCTGGTTCTCATTAATAAACCATCTGAGTGATTCACAAATTTATCTTCACAATCTCTCCCTCCCCTGGGAGATGAAGGGAATGTTATTGTCTGCATTTCACAGATGGGGAACTTAGGCACAGAGAGATTAAGGTCAAAACCATCCATTTATTTTGAGTGCCCATTTTGAGACACCTAAAACCTGATGTTTTTCCAGAGTATCTAGCATTTGTGTAGCACTTCATGTGTTCAAAGTACAGTGCCATTGGCTTCACTTACAGCTGTGAGGGCTCAGCACTTCTGCAAATCTGACCTCAGGGTCTCAAGTGAGGCCCCAAGAAAGTTGAGAGTTGAGTTGGTGGCTGTCTTTGAAACATCTGTTTTAAGTGACTTGAGTAGCATCACAGGGCGCTCTGCGATAGAAACAGGAATAGAGTCCAATTCTCCAGGGCAATGTTCATCTGCTTTAATTGCAAGACAATCTTCTCTCCCTTCTGCAATCCTCTGTCTCATTCTCTACTACACATGGTTCAATTTTTGCAACAAGTGAATCTGAGGTCTTTTAGGCAACAGTATTCTTTCCTACACAACCTTAATTCATCCTCAGAAGTAGGTCCATCCTCTAGGGAGAAAATAACATGTGACCAAGTAATTTAAAGATTGTCTTTAATACTCTGGATTCCCTGTCCAAGCCTCCCCCCTGACTCCCAGTCTCCTTACCCAGCCTGCCTCAGAAATCCTCAGAATTCTTTCCCAGCCAGTTCCAATTTCCTTTCTCCAGACTCCTCCTCTGAACTGTCTCTCTTCCCTACCCTGGCCTCTAGTTGTCCTATCTCCATGCCCCATTCCCATTGACTCACCCTTCTTCGGCTCTTCATCCTGTCAGTGACTTCTCCTCAGCCCAGTTCCTTGTCCCAGTCTGTTTCCTCAGCCTGTTCCATTTCTTCCTATGCCCCCTGGCTTCCCTCCCGCCTTAACTCCTTTCTCCTCACCTTCTGAGTCGCAGGTCTGGTATTTTTGCCCAGTCAGTCATGGGCTACCCTTTCCAGCTGGCTTCCAGTTATAGTCTTCCCTCTCCCCACCCCAGCCCCCAGGTTCTTTATCCCAGTCTACCACTTGCCTCCACTATGTGGATGGAATCTTCGGGGAGTTCAGCTGCTAAAAATCTACAAAGTCTCTACTGAATGTGTGCAAACTGCCATTTTATAACTTGGACAAATTTGTGGGAACAGCAAAAGGCATCTCCTTTACACATAGGTCGATGTCCAGCCAAATTCCAAGTCCCTGCACCACTACAACTCCTGAAAGAAAAGATTGACTGAATTTTTTTAACACGAGAAAACAACCTGTTTTTCCCCTAGCCTTATTCTTGGAAGTGGCTAAACCATTTTGGCTGAGGTTGTCCAAAATAATTCAGCATAAGGTAGATACCTGGCAGGTAAAATTTCAACCCAAATTCTTAAAATCTGGCAAAGCTATAAGAAACTGAAAACAGGGTCTTCTAATGAAGTATCGGGCAATCTTAACAACATGTGGTGCTATGAGCCCTTCAGATAACAAATGATACAGACTACATAACGAGTGCTCTCTCTATATAATATATAAAACTACCTTTCATCTCAAAGCATTCAAATCAATACACCCCGATAGGTACGAATGTGGCTGAATAATGTTAATGATGTGGAGTATATACACACTGGTACACACATGAGCAATCATTTTGGAAATATCCACAGTAGTACGGAATAAGAGACGTGAACTGCAAAATGGCTTTGAAGGATTTTCTGTGGCATTCCATCTTAATGAAAACCCCATAAATACTATATTTTAATGATCAGTGAGAACTCAGTTCTACCAACCTTTCTCAAGTCAGGCAGCATTTTAGTCAATGAGTAAGGCCATTGAATCACCCATGCGGTGATAGGCTACTCAGCATGAGCAGAGGTGGTAGAATTTGACTCTTTAGAGTTATTGGCAAAACAGATCACACCAACATGAATACAATCCAATAGAGTTGTTCTGCAGGAAAGCCTCATTAAAATCAAGGAAAGCAGTTAGAGAAAGACCATTCAAAACAATTGAAAACACTTTGGGCTAAGTAGCTGCTATGATAGTTTCTTAGAAAATACATTGGTTTTGAGCTAGATTTGAGGCCACCTGTATACAAAATCCATTGCCCTAGTGCTTCTGGGCTTATGTGTCTTATTAATCATTGAAAACTAGCCCTGCTTTAGCAGGCAAAAGTCAGCTCTCCTCATAGAGAAACAAACAGAATCCTGTGGCACTTTTAAAGACAGGTCTGACCTGATCCTATGTCATACACTTCCCTGGTTACAGCCTGACCTGATCCTATGTCATACACTTCTCTGCATGTGATTTCTTCCCATTCTGTAAATTTCCCATCTTCAAAGCATCTGACGAAGTGGGATTTTCTCCCACGAAAGCTCATGCGATAAATAAATCTGTTAGTCTTTAAAAGTGCCACAGGACTTGGTTTGTTTTTCTGCAATAGACTAACACGGCTACCCCTTTGGAACTCTCCTCATAGCTTTCACTCAGAGGTTTAATGTCGCTGTGTTCCTCTCTGAGTATCGGTGGCCTTATAGGGGAAAATAGCCCAGACTGATGCCACTCAGCCATTCTGGTGAGCTCAAGCTGTAGCTAAAGATGTCTGACCAGAAGATTGTAGTTAATCCGTTTAAAAGACTGGGGAAGCAAATGCACTTGCAGCTGTAAATGGATTACATGGGCTTCTTCTGGCTAGCATTCCTACTACGTAATCATGGTGATTTTGGTTCAGCAGAAAGAAAAACATGTCCAGGTGAACTGAGATAAAATTAAACAGCACTCTTGTGGTTTCTTTGAGACATGTTCTTTGGACAGACTGATTTCTCTGCAAAAAGGCCTCACCCCATTTTGAGGTAAAAAAGTTGCACTATCTGAAATTGGTGAAACAGGATTTCTTTAATGGTACCAAATAAAAGATAATCGGTGACTTTCCAAAGTGCAAATCACTACAGATCCTTTGGGCTACAAAGATCCTGAAAGTAAGTCTGGACTAGTCTTTCTCAGCAGAGGGTGGGCTAAGTGGGAAGAGAAAACTAAACCTGGCAGATCCACAGGGACCCTGTGCCACCCCAGTTGGCCCCCAAAACCCTACTGTCTCCCCATTGCTCCCTAGCGGTGTAAGGCCAATTAATCTATGGTGGGATGGCTTCTGAAGCTGCTGTCAATGGTATTGCTTTAGGACTCAAAGACCAGGAGTCCATTCCTGGCTCTGCCACTGGCTGGCTGATTGACAATGGACAAGTTACTTCACCTCTCTGTGCTTCCATGTCCCTGTCTCTAAAAGCATTTTGAGGTCTGAAGAAATGTGCTCTATGATAAGAGCTAGGTTTTATTTCTGTCAGTGCACGTTTACATGGCGCAGCAATGCGCAGTGGGGCAGGGGGGTGAGCTCTAAAGCCCACGGATGTGTTGCACATTAATCCGTCCATGTGGCCTCAGCTGTGTGCACTAAAAGTTCCCTTGTATGTTTTAATGCAATGCTGGAAACTAGGCCTGGATTAACACATGACTGGGCCCTAGACAAATGTATAACTCGGGGTCCCTCCACTGGCTTGCTAAAATAGAGGAGGCCCCCACAGTATGGATGCATTTACATTACCCTTGTCCAGGCCAACAGAGCTGCGCTAGTGATCTGTTAACCCAAGCATGGCTGGCTCCTGCTGTATGTTAACCCCTCCTATCCAGCTCAGTCAGTGACTGGCACCTGCTACTCCTCAACTAGTCGGCACTCCCTCTACTTGTAGCCGGGTGCAGCGTGGGGAGCCGGGGACGCACGTTGCTGGAAGTGGGGAGGCTGGGCAGGCTCTTGGTGGGGAGTCCTGATGGAGGATCCAGCCCCCTGGCAGGGGTGAAGCAGAGCTGAGTGGGCAGTGGGGTGATCAGCACTTATTTGATGTGGCCGGTCCATTGTCATGACAGGGAGCTGACAGGGCCAGTTTTGAGCACATGGCTTTGCAGTTTGGTGCATGGGATTGCAGCACCATTTAGGCCAGGGGTAGGCAACCCCCGGCACGCGTGCCAACAGTGACACACGAGCCCATTTGGAGCGGCACTCGGCATCCTCTGTGGCCCCACAGAAATTACCACTCCCGCCACCAAAAGACACTCCAAGTGGCTTCTTTCAGGGGCGGCTGCAGTGCGGAGGTCCCTGCCATGTCCATGCCCCAGACATACCGTGTAAAGAAGCCGCCCAGAGCGGCTCCTCTCTGTGGTGTGCTGCCGCCAAAAGGAGTGACTCCAGGCAACTTCTTTCCATGGCGTGCCTGGGGATAGGGGTCCGAGGCACGCTGCTGAGAGGAGCCACTCCAGGTGGCTTCTTTCCAGGAGTGGGCCATCGGCACCAGCTGAGGGCTGAGAAGAAGGGGCTGGCACAGGGGTCGGCAAAGGTTGCCAACCCCTGGTTTAGGCTGTCTCCCTCCTGCCCACGAATTTGAGTCAGGCGTGTGCCTAATCTGGATATGCATTAATTCGGCCCTGCTGGAAAGATCCACGTTAAAGTGCACAAGGAACCTTTAAGTGCTCTCCAGCTGGTCTACACAGACTGATTAATGCTTTAGAAATCACATTGCGTATTGCCACACGGTGGAGACATGCCCTTAAAGGGAGATCCTCCTTGTGAAGGAGCAAAAAGCAGGACTGCCTCAGGCTATGCTTCCTTTTCCAAAACCAGTTACTTCCCTTCAGTTCTGGTCTGAGCCAATGCCGGGATTCTGACCCTTAGGCCAGGTCTACACTAGAGAGTTTACAGCGACGTAGCTGTATTGCTGGACGTAGTGGTACATGCCAATGGCAAAGAGCTCTCCTGTCAGCATAATAAAACCACAGCCACAAGGAGCGATAATTATGGCAGTGGGAGACGTTCATCTGATAACATAGCGCTGTCCACACCATTACTTCTGCCAGTGTTACTTATGGTTTTTGTCACGTAAGTTATACCAACAAAAGTGATCATGTAGACTAGCCTTGAGTCCTACCTTCATCCCTGTGCCAATGCCAGCTACATAAAATGTCCTCTATAGAGTGTAGGAGAAGGGGGAGGGAATGATGGGACTTGGCAGGAGGAGATCAGCCACTTCTTTGTGGGAGGAGGGTACAGCTGAGCCAGGAAAGTCCCCCTCCCTGCACGTCAGGCAGGCATGATGGAGTTCTAAGCCAGCGGCACACTGCTGTGCCGTGAGAACTGTCCAAGTGTACTGTGAAATTTTGTACAAAGGCAATGAAAATCAAACAGTTTCATTTTAAACAATATTCTAGCCACCCAACATTACAACTCATAAAACTCGTGAAAATTAATCATCCAATTAAAAGCGAGGTATCGGGTTTCGATTCTAAAACGTGAACATTCTAAATGCAGGGGGCCATAGGGCAAAACTGAGATGTGTACTTTTTCCCCCGATGGATTTGAAACATTCATGCATTTGATCCTTCGTTAGTGTGTTGTACGCACTATTTTGCAAATACTTTTTCCCCCGATGGATTTGAAACATTCATGCATTTGATCCTTCGTTAGTGTGTTGTACGCACTATTTTGCAAACCTCTTTTGTAAGACCGTAACCATAGTAAATGTGAGGTTTATGAGCAATCAATACAGCCAAAAAAAGTGGCTGTGCCATGGAATTGTTTCTTACTTAAGTGTGCTGTGTTACTGAAAAGGTTGGGAACCACTGTCCTAAGCTGAGTTTCTATGGATAAAGGAAAAGGAAGTCAACTGGTGAATTTTGATAGAAAACTCAAAAGAAAAAAAACCGAAGTAACTGACTTGTTAGTTGCTGATTTTGCACCCTGTCACCCACTATCCATTTTTTTTTTAAAAAATTGTTTCTGCAGCGGACTGGTTTAGTGTATTGTTTTGTTGTTTCATATTTATTGGCAAATGCTGTAATGATTTATATAGTTTTTCCGGACTGTGCATTCAATAAAATTAATGCCAAAGCTATTGAACATAGCAAATTTTCTGTGTTAATGAACAGACTAAAATGCAAGTAACTTTATTGGAATGCTAAATATTGAATTGTTGATGTGTGGGGCCAACATCAAGAACTTTGTTCTGACGGAAAGAGAGTGAGAGACTATTATAAAGTAGTGATGAGTAAATGATGCTCAACTTCTTCGGGGTAATAGACTACTTACATCATGGAAAAGTGTGTCTCTTTACCATGTTACTTCTGTTTATATAGCTCTCATCAACACCCATATTATGGGTGCATACAACTTTAAAAGCTTTTAAAAAAGATGTAATTACGGGGGGCTCAATTCACAGTTGCACCAGGACAATACTCAGCACATGGGGGTCTGCACTGGGACTGGCACTGTTCAATATATTCATAAATGATCTGGAAAAAGGAATAAACAGTGAGGTGGCAAAATTTGCAGGTGATGGAAAAACTACTCAAAATAAACTCCAATGCAGACTGTGGCGAGTTTACAAAGGGATCTACAGAACTGGGTGACTGAGCAACAAAATGGCCTATGAAATTCAATGTTGATAAATACAAAGTAATGAACATTGGAAAACATAATCCTAACTATACATATAAAATGAGGTCTAAATTAGCTGTTACCACTCAAGAAAGATCATGGAGTCATTGGGGATAGTTCTCTGAAACCATCCACTCAATGTACTGCACCAGTCAAAAAAGCTAACAGACTGTTAGGAATCATTAGGAAAGGGATAAATAATATGATAGAAAATATATTGCCTCTCTGCCAGTCCCTGGAACCCACATCTTAAATAGCGCATGCAGACCTGGTGGGCCCACCTCAAAAACGATACATTGGAATTGGAAAATGTATGGAAAAGGGCAACTAAAATGATGAGGAGTATGGAAAAGCTTCTTTATGAGGTGAGATTAATAAAACTGGGACATTTCAGCTTGGAAAAAAGATGATGATGTGGGGAACATGATGGAGGGCTATAAAACCATGATTAGTATAGAGAAAGTAAACAAGGAAGTGTTATGTATGCCTCGTAACACAAAAACTAGGCGTCATCAAATGAAATTAAGATGCCGCATGTTTAAAATGAAGGAAAGGAAATATTTCGTCACACAATGCACAGCTAACCTGTGGAACTCCTTGCCAGAGGCTGTCGTGAAGGTCAAGACTATAGCAGGGTTCAGAAAAGAACTTGATTAGTTCATGGAGGATAGGTTTGTCAATGGCTATTGCAATGGTTCCCAACCTTGTCTCTGCTTGATACCTTCAATTAAATTGAGGCACACCGCCATATAGTCTCCAAATGAACTCATGATTATTCATAAGCCAATCCAGACCTCTTCAAGTAGTTTTTCAAAAAAAAATTCCAGGGCACACCTGCTCAGGCCTGAGGGCACACCCGTGTGCGGTGGCACACTGGGTGGGAAACACTGGACTAGTGGGCAGGGGTTGCTGTTTGCCAGAAGCTGGGCCTAGGCGATGGGATGGCTCACTTGATTATTGCCTGTTCTGTTCATTCCCTGTGAAGCACCTGACATTGGCCTCTGTTGGAAAACAGGATACTGGGCAGGATGGGCCATTGTTCTGATCCAGCAGAGCTAAGTTTTTGTTCACTGGTAAGGGTCATGTAGGGGGTGTTATGCCACATTCCTGCATTCACTTCTCATCTATAATCTTGAAGGCTGGGAGGAAGCAATGTCACTTTTACTTTTCTCCAGCCCTGAGGCCAGGTGGCTGGCTGCTCCAGGCTCCATTGTCATTTTAGGGCTACTAAATTATGTCCAGCTGCCACAGGCTTAAAAGGCCATACTGTGGCTGGAGATTGGCAGAATACGTCAGCTCTCCAGCTGTGCGCCTTAACGCCCAGCCCACGGGCCACATCCTAATATTCCAGCTATAGGCTAATGTGTGACGCTAAAGCTTGGGTCAGCTGCCAGCGCGCAATTCCAGCTCAGAGTGGCTGCCTGCCTGCCATAGCCGGACTGTTATTTTTAGTGTGCTCAAATGGGCACTCGCACTGCTGGGTTCGTTTAGGCTGGAAAAAGAGGAGCCTGAGAAGGGATATGACAACAGTTTTCAAGAGGCTGTCACGAGGAGGAGGGAGAAAAATTGTTCTCCTTAACTGCCAATGATCGGACAAGACGCAATGGGCTTAAATTACGGCAAGGGAGGTTTAGGTTGGCCATTAGGAAAAAAATTCCTGTCAGGGTGATTAACCACCGGACTAAGTTGCCTAGGCAGGTTGTGGAATCTCCATCATTGAGCAAGCATCTGTCAGGGATGGTTTAAGAGGATCCAGTGGACTGGCCTTGATGACCGCTCATGGGCCCCTTCTGTCTCTATGATTTTATATATATGCCATATAGCACCAAATATATAAATTAGGTCAAATCCTGACTCTTAGTTGGGTCAAACACATTGACATCAGTGGCCCCCAAATCCTGAGTCACTTTTTATTCAGATCCTCATTAAGTTTGGAAGGGCAACACTCTCTAGAATGGGGAGGCAGTGGAGCGAATGTTTACAGCAGTGAATTGGGAAGTGTCAGGGCTCCTGGGTTCTGCCTTTACCTGGAGGCAAATCACTCATCTTCTCTTTCTGCTTACAGCTCTGTAAATTGGGTATAATATTTCTTGCCTGGCCGCAGGGATTTTGTGTAGCGATGTTTGGAAAGCGCTTTGAGAGACTGACTGCAAGGTGCATATTTCAGTAGCTGGGCTGCTTGGGAGGTTTCATTAGAAGAGTATTGGGCCATTTAAAGGGTTTTTGACACCCCGGACGTCTTTCTGCTGGCACTGTGAGCTGTGCTGAAAAATGTGACCTTCCTTCCTGGATAAAGGCTTTTGCTACTTAGTTGATAATGTAGGGAGCAAAGCAGTTGCTCTAATAGTGCAACTGGAGCTTGGAAAAAGATTTAAATAAGGAATGGGTTTTCTTTCTGGCCACAGCTATTTCTGTTGTCCTTAAGCAGGCTTTAGCTTTTTTTTTAACCCCTTGAGAGATGCTATAAATAGTGTACGATGTTGCTGGATTGTAAGACATTTGACAGTTCAAGATACAAAATAGAGGCTATAAGCTCCTTTGTGTAATCAGACTGGCTTTATTTTAAGTATCTATGACATTCTAGTTATTACAAATACACAGAAGAAAGCAGATTTATACTCGGTAGCAAAAATATGGATTCTTTTTTATTAGCTAGAGTTTAGCAAGGAGCATATAATCACTTAACATAATTTGCCATAATACATTTTCAGCGTGTTGTTAAGTGTTAACCAAACATGGGCGTCTTTGAGAGCCTTTGGACCTGTAAGGACTAATTTTCAAAGGAGGTAACCTAAGCTGTGGTGACAAAAAATGTTGGAGCGAACAGCTACCCGTTCTCAATGTAAAAGTGTTCCCTGAGGCATGCATGGGTACCTAGCTTTCTATCCCACACCCATCACTGTAGTATGAAGAATACATACAAATTGCAAAAGCACAACTTATGTGCCTCTGTTTGAAGGTTTGTCCCATATTCTCCAACAAACAAGCAAGCCGGCTCTCCCCTACATGGTCAGCTGTTATTGAGATACTTCCTTGACTGACTTGTCCAAAGAAGTTGTCTTTACCTGGGTACAGGTTCTGAGGCTGGGAGGGAGGAGAGGGGCATAGGGAAAGAAGAGGAACACGGGACTTAAGTGGTTAAGTAAGTCAAAATGTCTTTCTCTCATTGATCAGCCCATAAAACGATGTCACCTATAACCTGCACAGTAAAGCTATAATATGCAATAGATATGAGGTTTGCACCTGCTTCCTGTTATCGCTCATTAAATGATTAAGTATCCCACACAAGCAATTTGTTAACATGAGCCATGCCCTTTTACATACAGTAAATCGCTACTGCTTGGCAAGCAAAGGTTTTACTGCAGGTGTAGAATACTTGGAGATCCATCCCCCTTCCTCCCACCCATAAACTCGCGTAATAAAGAACAAAATGCTGTGAACTATTTCAGAAGACATTCATGATACAAACAGAGAAATGGTGTATGTTTTGGGGAAGAAATGTGTCAAAATTCAAACCCCTAGGAAAATCTGGGTTCCACATTTATCTGAAACTTGGTATGAGTCAGTCCCATCCCTGTTGGCTGTATTCTCACACCGAGATAGCCTGTGTAAGCCACGTCAAAAATCACTGAGAGCCATACAGGAATACAGAATGCACCAGGAAGTACTTCCCTTTCAGCTAATTAGAAGTGGTGCAAGAAGAACAGTGAGAATAGAAAGAATGGAAGCAATAGAAATGTCAGGAACAGCTGAGGGTAGGACCAATCTTAAAAAAGAAATGCCTGGGGTTTCCATTCTTCTTTGTGCAAAAATATGTTGAAAAAGGAGAAAGAACACTGAAATTCAGACTGTGGAGTTTGCACCTCACCCTCCTTTCAGGGGATGAGGCTAGGCCTTAGCCCTGGAAGAAGTTATGACTCCATTCTCTTACCCTGTGAATATCCAGAATATCTGCTGATCCTTAATGGGCGCTCTCCCAAAAGTAAGGGGCATCTTCCATGCCAGCCCCACTGGCTGCTGTTTACTATTGAAGAATGCTACTTCTGCATGAACCATGATTCCAGGACCTCACTTGATCACAGCTATCTCTTTAACCATCCCTAAAGGGAGGTTCTACAGCATAGAGGAGATGTATTTATTTGTACTTACTTCCCTCCTGCACTTGGGAGGGGAAGAATTCAGATTCTCAGCCTGCCCACACCTTCCTATTCTTAGTTGCCCACTTTCCAGGTCTGGAGAGCCTGAACTCCGTGAAGGGATGTGGAACATCTTCTATCAGCACTGGGAAGAAAGGAATAATGAGGCCCCTACTAAGTGTGGGGAATGAGGAAAGGTGGGTGGGGCAAGAGAGACACCTTGGAGCACAGGTGAAAGGTTCTGACTAAAGAATGGGAGACTTAGAGCAGTAATCCCTGGGCAGAGCTATGGCAGCCATGAGGCAAATGTGCAGGACAATGCACTAGCAGCAGACCGTGTGGAGTAAAGACAAAAGACGACAGTGTGTGTATGCATAGGAGGGCAAAGCTGAATGCCAGCTGGGAGCAGAGAATTGGGAGCATGCTGGAGGTATCGAATCCTGATAAATGCTCCCACCAAAGTGAGCTGCTCTGTGAATTTGAAAACTTTAACACTACAAGATAAAGCAGCTCCTTAAGTTACAAAACCCCTGGTTTTATTGGGGCCTGGGTAATTTACTATAAGAATTTACCCCTTTTTTTGGTTCAGTGAAATATCAAGCCCTAATTAAAACTAACATTCATAGCGCTTTGGGGAAAGGAACCATCTTCCTCTCAGTACTAATGCAAAGGTGTATAAATTCATGTGAACTATAAGAATAATAAGGCAACTTCAGACCACCTTAATCTGGAACACTCACAACCCAATAAATGCATTCCCAACCCTCCCTAATGTTTTCTGTTACGTTGCTTCATTGACTTGTGAACTTATTCAGCACTAGGACAATGAAAGCTGAAAATATTTGTCTCTCTTTTTTTCCCCTTATAAACACAGATTAATGAAAGAATGAAGCGGGCAGGGCAGAATCTTGTTCACAGAAAAGGCTTTCTTTCAATCTCTAGGTCCAGCTCGCCATAGACATGTCGTAGGGCGTCACAATTCAGGCTTGCAATTAGTTTTCGGATCCCCGCTTGTCTTGGAATGCATTTTTCTTCCCATGTCAAGGTAGAATTCTTTGGAATTTCCCTGCAGTTATAAAGCAAAGTAGAAATATTTTGACAGAGTGTCAGGGTGAGATTTCTCAGCCTGATACAGAATCAGAGCTGTTAGAAATGATCAATCTAGATTTTTCACACTGCACCCATCATTGTAGTAGATGAGTGCTCAATATATCATCTGCTCCCTTCTCTTGCCCTTGCAG
Organism: Pelusios castaneus; assembly: GCA_007922175.1. Classification (NCBI taxonomy): domain Eukaryota; kingdom Metazoa; phylum Chordata; order Testudines; family Pelomedusidae; genus Pelusios; species Pelusios castaneus. The sequence goes on from ML685780.1 coordinate 20,994,172, forward strand.
AATTGTTCTTGCAATACATTTTCTAGATTTTTTCCAATTTACTTTTACGGTTTCCCAAAAATAATGGGGCTTCCCACACTTACCTTGGGGGATCATTTCTCAATCAAATAGATCTCATTGGCAGGAAGTTTTTCCAAGTATTCAATTTATTTTCCTTCCTGTTTAAATGTAAATCCATAGCTCCTGTATACCCCGTGGCATACTGGTGCCGCCCAGCCCTTCAATGCATCAAATTCTTTGCTGCTGTAAATGGGCAAAACCCCACTGAGGACAAGGGAGCTACACAAACTGCAACAGCAGAGACTTTGACACATTATTCAGTGTCTCCATGAAATCTCGTTCAAAATTCTAAGCATTAGAATAAACTTATTCTTTCAGCTCAGATTCCTGTAATAAATTATTTTGGTTAAACCTGCCCCCATTGAAACCAATGGAAGTTTGCCATTGACTTCAGTGGGACCAGGATTTTACTTGGTCTCTCTCATGTGGCTCAGGGAATGAATATTATTTAACGGCAGTGCAGTGAAAAATAGGATGCTAGGATGAAGAATATAAAGTGGATTTTGTCTAGTTATGCAGTTCCTCCCCTTTCCCCTCTGATCCTGGGAGGCCCCAAGAAGATTAGCTGTAGTTTCCAGCTCATACACTGAGAACAAATTCATGTATATAGTTCAGACAATTCCTTATTCAGAAATATCCAGGAGAAGTGGTGATGGGGAACTCAAACACTCGGCCAGGTCACGCTGCTATAATCAAAGAGCATCTTGTCACCGTCCACTTTAAAGATTACTTCCTTGTGTCCATGAAAACATGTTGAAATGTTCTGATGAATCCCGCTGTTAGCAGTCGCACTGTTCCATTATGTATGGCTTCTGATTGCTTATAGTACAAACAAACCACACTCTTGATTTTTCAATTTTATGCTGAGGTTTAAATCATACAGACAGCCATGTGTATTGGGCTTTTGTGTTTTCTAGGCAATTTCCCAACCTTCCCCCTGTCTTGTGTACAGATTTTGATAATTGGTATTGACTGACTGTGTGTAGGGGAATGCAGCCTGCTTAATGGAACCAGTGGAGGATGTGGGATATGAGCTAGGCATTTATAAAAACGAATCTGTTTTCTTTAGTGTTAAAGAAGAGGATTATGAACTGCATACTTCTGAATTGTGAGCGTGTAGTGATGTGAGGCCTTATTCTCTGCCATGTAAACAGCTGAGCAGGGTGAGTGCAAAGTGGCTTGCTATACTGAGTATAAATAAGAGCCGAAGTCAGATTTGGTAGCATTTTACATCTGCGCAGATATAACTGACTACAATAGGTTCTTGGCAAGGGAGAGCCAAGGATGGGATAGGGGTTGCTTGAGTAAATCCAGGCTCAGCACAAAAATACTTAGAAGCAGCTTTAATGCAAAAAACCCAAAGCATACTGATTTGAAGAGCATATAACACAAACTGCTCTTAACAAATTCCTTCTCTTATTTTCTTGTTCCTAATGAACTATGTGCAACCTTTCCTATAACTGACATTCTTCACCAAATACACACTTCAGATGCCAGACGGGTGAATTACATTAGATAATAGTGCCAGCTAAAATGCCACTAGTTCAGAGTGTGTGGGGGAAATCTCCAGTATTGCAAGTGTTGAAGGCGTTACATGATCCGTTAGGTTGCAAAATGTTTGTAATACATTCTCGTACGTGGGCCAGCTCCTCAGCTGATAAGGTTAAAGTTTCAAGTGCCTAAGTTTCATTGACTTTCAATGGGAATTAGAGGTCAGAGTCCACTGGGTGCTTTTTGAAAATATTATCCGTAACTCCACTGATGTCAATGGGGCTATACCAGCTTAGGTTCTGACCAGATGTACTGACATTATAAACTTTCCTTCTTATGCAGTACTTGTTGTATGCAAAGCCCTCATATAAACACAATTCAGAGATTTTTACTACCCTAAATTTGCCATGCAACACACACTATAACTCTCTCATCAGGCCCCTCAAAGCAGGTTGAAATAAATGGAAAGATGCCTACTGACTTAAATGGGCTTTGGATCAAGCCTCACTGGTAAGTATGATCACTCTAGCAACATAGTTGCATGACCTACATCCCCACTGCATCTGAATGTCTTGCAGTCATTAATGTATTTATCTTCACAACAGCTCTGTGAGGTAGGGACGTACTGTTATCCCCATTGTACAGATGGGCAAGTGGGGCACAGAGTAGATTGTCCAAGGACCACAAAAAGGCTGCATCTAAAATTGGGACTCGACCCCCCCAAATCTCCAGTCCTATGCAATATACCATCCTTTCTCACCTCCATCAACTTCAGTTCAGGCTTGGAATTGAGGGAAAGGATAGACTGACTTGAATGAGACTCCGAATATGGGCTGGTTCTAAATCATTTCAATAATGCAATTATTACTAATTGCTAGCTATGAGACATACAAAAGCAATACCCCCAAATGCAGGGACTTGCAGCTGTCAAAGTCCTTTGCATAAATCATGCTCCATTCCCTACCCAGGCCTGTGGCTATGTGTCAGTATATAGCTCTATGTGACCTGCACACTGTCCTATCCACATTACCCATCTTATCAATTCACTCAAGCCATATCCAGAAGTCACTACTATAAAAATACAAGGGCATTTATAGACATTTCTAAATTCACATCCTTCTCAAAAAACACCCCAAACAGTAACATGAGACTGAAGGGAGCACCTCGAATGTGTGGTGGTCCAGAGATGGATAGAGATGCAAAAAACCAAACCCAACCAAACAAAAAACCCTACCCAGAAAACCAACCAACTAATTTTATTTTTTTGCAAATGAAGTCAAACTGCCCTAATTATATTTGCCTGGGAGTGAATTTGGTGATGAATGATGCTAAATAATGTGTGGCGTCATCAACACACGGCAGCCATTTATCACCTTTAATCCATAAAGGCAAATGGGATTATTATTAAATAAAGTATAACTACCCGTGTTTGTCCCCTGTGTGCAACCTTTATCCATCTGTGGAAAAGTTAAAATGAAATCTCACAATGACAAAGTCAATCATTTCCCATTTTTAAAGAAATCCTAGGCCATCATCTTAAAAGAGAGGAGGGGGGAGTTGTGACTTGAAGAAAACAACGTATCCACTTGATTAATCATGTTTCCCTTTCTTTGAATGCCGCTGACAACTCTCACTTTCTTGAAGGTGAGAGCAGTCAGCAATAGGAAAGGCTGCAAAACAAGGAGTGGTCTGTCATGATTTCCCCAATAAACATTTTCAAAAATGGGATAGCCCCTGTGGAAGATCCTGAGCCAAATTCAGCCATGACCTGTATTGTGGTGCAGGCTACACATTGGCAGAGCAGCGCAGTACCCTTTAACGGCTATTTTCTACCCAACTCAAATCCAGGGTTTGATTCTGACCATTTTTACATTGGTCCAAGTGATCAGAATCAGATCTCTGCTAAGCAAGTATGCTATCATTTAAGCTACTGCTGAATTGGGGCCAATTTTTCAAAGGAACCAGGGCCTCAATCCAGCTTCTAAATTTGAGTGCAAAATATAGCATGCCAACAGCAGAACTTGTGCATGCAAATGAGACTTGCACCCAAAAGTCTTTTATGCACACACAGTTCTACTGTTTGCACACATACCACATCACACTCGAATGTAAAGTGTGTTCTGGAAAATGTAGCCCTTACGTCTGGGAGCCACTGTGCCAGGGAGAAGATGCTCTGTGAATGAAACAAAAGATGGGCCAATAACAGTGGCAGGGCATTCCTGTTTCTCAGACTTGAGGTCATTCTGCACCAGGCCTCTGCATTTCAGGACAGCCCTATTTAGCGATGCTCTAGGGAGTAAACAACTCTGCCCCATATTCAACACAGTGATCCCATCAATGCTCTGCTGTTTCAGCATCAGAAAACCTAGAGGTGGATTTTTAAAAGGTGTTTAGGGTATACACTGCCAGAGGCACTTCTGTGGAATCGATTAAGCGGCAGTGGAGACCCGCTCAATCGATCCAGAAGTTGATGCCGCTAATCCACCCCCCAAAAAAGATTAACGCTGCATTGAGCAGAGGGCATTTCCCATTGGCGTATTGCCAGTGGGGACACTGCGGTAAGTAGAAGCTAGAAAGTAGAGTACCCTATCTCTCATTGACTGCTGCCGAAATTCGTCGGCACTGTAGCTATTGATGGGTGCAAACCAGGATTTTCAAAACCATCTATCTGAATTTGTAAGTGTCTAAATATCCTTTAAAGGCTTGCTCTGAGTCAATGGGGAAAAATTGCTTTTAGGAACATCCACCATCCCCCCCAAAAAGCAGGTCTTTTTTGTAGTTTTACCACAAACCTTGAGTAGTGGGCAATATATAGATGAAGTAGAGATCGGCTTCATCTCAGATGTAGGTAGGGGCCTCTAGGTGTTACCACAATACAAATAAAAGAGTAATAGAACTGGCAATCACCCGAACCATCAACGTCTCCAAAACCCTCTAGCAACTTGCAGAGCGAGTGCCTGATCTTTTCAATCTGTTCCTCCCACTCCATCCAACACAGATCCTTAGAATAAGAAGCATATGCTTGAATTACAGTACATAGGTAAAAAGGTCTAGTTACTTTGTGCTAAATCTCATATGGCAGAAGGGAATTGACTTCCCATTGTTTCCACACTATCCCATACCTGAACATTTTTGTGGTTGTTGTCCTCAGTAGGCCAGGTCCATCAAGACGTACCCAGACATTCTCAAGCTTTTGGTTCAGTGGGTTGGTGAATTCTACTATCACAGACATTTCCTTACCAACTACCTTCTCTCCAGGAACCTACAAAACAAGAGTGCGATATAAATAAGCCAAAAATTTTAAAATCATGGAGTATAACATCTCAGTTGTTAAATACACTAACAAAATGTGTGAGTTTGCATAGATGGTTTTGGTGAAAAAGTAATTTAAAGTTTCTTGGGTTTGGTGTACATAGAGAAAACTACAAAAATAACATTTGGAATCATGATGTTTTCCTCAGTACCCACCACCTTACAAAGCAGAGCTTTGTTTAAATACTTAGATACAGCTGAAGTGACTGGCCATTCACGGTAAGGGGGTAGCAATGCATTCTGTATGCATCACATTGCAAGGAATCAATGATCTGGCAAATTTTTCACTGGTTTAAATGTGGATTTTCCTGCAGTGAACTTCACAGTATGCAGAGACAGAAGTATGCTGATGGTGCTATCAACTCTGCCTATTTATTATATATAATCTGGTTTTAAGTTGGTTTCAACATAATAGCGTTTAGATTTCTTTGAAAAAAAGACTCCCAGGTTAGCTACCAAATTTCTTGCCCAATCCATAGATAGACATAGTAAAGTGTGTAGTGATACAGAATGTATCCTGAACTCAAGATAGTTGCTAGTTTCCTTTGTGGCATTCCTGAAACTGACCTTAATGTGCAGCTTGGGGATTTGCAGTACGGAGGTCTTCTGCTTGGCCAGAATCTTTTTTGTTTCATTGAGACGGGCTGTGAGGAAGAAATGCAAAGAGGCCTGTTCCAGCAGATGACTCATGTACTCACTCGATTTGATTGAGACATCAACACTTTTAGCTAATGGGAGAAAAACAAACAAACAAACATACAATAAAACTGAGGCTATCATAGAAAATTAGGGCTGGAAAGGAGGTCTTCTAGTCCAACCCTTGCTCAAAGCAGGAACAACCCCCACTAAATCATCCAAGCCAAGGCTTTCACAAGCCGAGTTTAAAAATCTCTAAGGATGGAGATCCCACCACCTCCCTCGGTAACCCATTCCAGTGTTTCACCAACCTCCTAGTGAAAGTTTTGCCTAATATCCAATCTAGATGTCCTTCACTGCAACTTGAGACCATTGCGCCTAGTTCTGTCATCTACTACCACTGAGAACAGCCTAGCTCCATTTTCCCTGGAACCGCCTTCCGGTAGTTGAAGACTGCTATCAAATTCCTCCTCATTCTTCTTTTCAAAACAAGCCCATCTCGCTCAGCCTCTCCTCAGAAGTCATGTGCCTCAGCCCCGTCATCATTTGCATTGCCCTCCACTGGACACTCTCCAATTTGTCCAAATCAGTTATTGCTTTCAGCTCTGCTGATACCTTTCAGATACAGTATAGGTTTCCTCCCACGGAAAAGACCGTCAAAGGCACAAATGGGAGTTAAGTGGTCGGAGGAAAGCTGTGACTCCTTATTTTCTGCTTAAACTTTCATTGTCACATTACCTCCTCCCATCTGTCTCTTTTGTCCTCCTTGTGTGCACCACCCGTCATTTCAGACTGAGTTCTCTGGGTCAGGGACTGCCTTCTTTGTTACTGGTCTGGCCGGAGCCCAGCCTAATGAAGCCTTGATCAGGGCTCCGGGGCACTACCACAATATAAAGAAGAAGTAATAATAGAAATAAATAACTCCCATGGGCTTTTGATGGGAGTGAGGTGCTGAAATGCTCTTGGAGATCTCCCTTTAAATATTTACTTCTCTACCTCATTGTTCACGTACCCCTGCACTTATTTCTGTTGTTTCTGGGGGGGTACCTATGCAGGTGGTAACAGCAACCAATTGGGACATGTGAAGCTGTACAGTGCTATCAGCAATGTTTCCTACTCCTCAGTGCCAGCTTTCCACCTGCATGCAGTATACCACAATGGGATTCTCTCAGCACTACCCCTCTTCCTTGAGAGTTTTCACTCTGGTCCTGGATGACGATCATTGAAAGGAACAACTCCCTTGGCTGAAAAGCTGAGATGCAGGGTAGCATTGATTTTAACTGAATTGAACAGCAATTTCCAGTCCAGCAATGATGTTGGAATTCAACATGCAGAAGCTCACATAATTCATCAAGGCGACCAGTCACAATATAGATCTTGGTTCCTTGCCTGAGCAAACTCTACTCCAGTTTTTCCAACATCTGTAAAAGTACCAAGGTTTCCCATTATTCATTTGTACTATTGCGGTACCTAAGTACCTCAGTCTTGATAGACTAGGCCCCCAATGTGCTAGGCGTTGTACAAACACCCATGACATTGAATATAAACTGGGTAAATAACATTCACCTCTTTTCACTCTTTTGATCCACCTACATCAAAAGGAGTGCCTGGATTGGGATTCAAAGCCATTCCCATGGTGACCACCTGACCTGAATTCACGAGGCCACCCTTGAATTTACTTGATGTGATCTCATTTACTGTACAGAAATCTCCCATCATAGATCAAATCTTTAATTGTAACCAAGGCTAGGCACTTTTGGTCTGTGCAAAAGTTATTTGATGCACTACGAGTGGCATTTATTTTACAATGGGAAAAAGAGAAACATTTCAGGTTAAATGTAATCATTGAAGGAAAAAGATAACTAGCATCCCTTTTCTATAGTGGAGGTGCTGGTAAGCTGCCAGTACAACTTACTGTGTCTGGGAAAGCCAAGGGGGAGACACAACTGAACTGCCTAGCGTCCTTTCAAAAAAAAAAAAAAAAAACGGAAATAGAAAAAGCTAAATATAACTGAGTGGAAGTGATAGTGCCTTTGAAGACACTGGCAGGTTTAAGCTATTCAAATCCTCAAAGATGTTTTCAACCCACACAATTCCTTTAATCATTATTCTGAAAATCACGCACCCAGGCTCTGCTTGCAAACTTATTTTGATCCGTTCACCAGTATAGTCTAGAAAAGTATGCCTTTGACACATTGTGATTATACAGTGATATTCTATTACTTTCAAATTACACACACAGATTTCCCCCTCTCACTCTCTCTTACTGTCTTACTTCTTGCTACGTCACTAAACATACAACTTCTGCTCAAATTCCTCAAAATGTGTTAAAGTGATTCCTCCTGGTATGCTATCTTATTCTAGATTCTATATTCACTCATCAGTTGCTAGAGTTTGGAATTTATGAAAACATTTTATAGCAGTTCTATGTACCATGGCTACAGCTTAGCAAAAATGAGCACTGTGACCGTAAACTTATTCTATTAAATTTCTCCTAGTGCAGAGGACTCAAACTGGCTCCTCTGCATCATTTAAACTCTGTGTTAAATGGAGTCATGGCATCATGGATGGAACCTCAGCAAATGGCTGAATTTGACCTATGGAATTTAGTGCAGAAAACAGATGGAGTGCTGTGTCATTTGCATATCTGTACCGACCATCTAAATTATGGCTAAATTCTTCTCTCAGTTCTAGGGGGTGTGATGGGATTGAAAATGAGAATTAAATGTGTAGAGTTGAAATTGATTTATTTTAATGAATAAGCCAACTTTTTTTTTAAAAAATGTGACGTGATTTTACAGCCAATATTTAATAATTGCTCCAAAGCACTTAAAAATTGCATGTTACACTAAAATGGGTTGGAACAACTCAATGCAGCACAGAGAAAGTACATTAACAGTTTCTGGGTACCCCCCAATGAATCAGATGAGTTTGAAAGAACCAACAAATTGCTATTGGCTCTTCATATGAAATGGAGCTATGTTTTGTTTAGGGTCCCTCTCTAGTTTTTCAGTAAGTGAACTATGTCTTTAAGGATTTTTACAAGCTCCAAATGTAAGTTTATAGTCTTAGGATAAAATCCTACCCCAACCCATGTGGAATGGACTATAGGGACTTTTTTATCCGGTGCAAACAGCAGGGCAGGATCTCTTCCTAACCATTCAGAGAGGGTTAGAAAGGCAGTACCATCAGCACAGCATATCCCAAAGTGTGCATGGCACCCCAGCTAGAGAATATGGTTTCTGCTAGCTAGTGCCTATGCTGTAGTCAGCAGCACACACTAGCCATGGATGTATGCTGTTCCTTTTTAGATTAGCATAAACACTCACCTAACATTGCATTCTCACAGTCTGTCCTGAACCATCCAATGCTAGATGGCTTTTGTGCCAGAGGTGCACCTTTTTGTCCTACTCTACTCCCCTCCCTCGTGGGTCTCTCTCAGATAAAGGCAGGATTTCACCTTTATTTTGTCACTGTTACTCCCACCTAACGAAGCAGAGTTTTCCCTTTCCTTTCTGAGAGATTACAAGATGGTCAAAGATGTGAAAATGACATCTGACAGCTTAACACCTGCACCCATCCTCTCTCTCATTAAATAATAACAATATTTATCATGTATTAAATAATTCAGCACCTTTAATCTGTAAAATTCAAAGTACTTTTTGAGCGTAGCTGAGCATTATCACCCCATTTCACATATAGGGGGTGGTCAGAGGAAAGCATGTAGTCAAGTCAAGAATAGTCAGGTTTCTTGACTGCTATTACAGGGCCCTGTCCATGGCTGTGATTTGGACTCATCTCTGGAGGGAATTTAATGGGTGTCAGTTCACACAGATAAGACAGCTAACAAAAAACTCAAGCTTAAAAATGTTTCCTCCATCTTACATGATAAGGGTTCCAGTGTCACATCAAAACTATGGCTCTTGAATTCATTCTTTGTGACTCCTGTATAAAACACAATGTTGCCAGACAGATAGGCTGTTGCAGTGTAACGGTTGTGACCATTATTTCGGAAAGTTACTGTGACTTTGAAGTCGCTGCCAAGTGTTGCATTTTCCACTTGAAAGTCCATGTTGACATCAGTCCCTAACTGGTGCACAGTATCTTGCGAAGTCTTCTTTTTAACACCATACATCAGAGCAGTTTCAAGAGCCAGTCTCTCTTCATCTGTGCCTAAAATGGGATGGAAATTATGTTAAAAAAATCGAAACAGGACCTAATGACCAGGTTCATAATGATGCCCCTTACCCAGGATCCAGATTGGTATTTTCCATATATCAGAAACAAACACCTAAAAATATCTTTTACAGATCTTTTGAAATTATTTCTCCTTTTAAATGTTAGTGTTTATGAAAACTATGTGAACATGGCCAAATCTAAAGCTCAGTAGTCAATGAATAGAATACCCTTAAACTTAATGATATTTAGGATCTGGCTCTTAGATTTCTGGAGACCTGGAGCTAGGTAGAGGGCAATTTGAGCAGTGGCAGAGACAGTCCATGCTTCGCCACCAAAATGACCAGCCAGTGTGGCTCCGATCTGTACTAGAGACCAAATTTAGTAGTGAGAGCACAGTTCAGTCTCCAAGTCCATTCAGTTCATGGCCCCTTTGTTGAGACCCCCCAACTAGGGAAACAGTCAGAGATTGACACATACTGCAAAACAACAACAAAAATCACTTGCAAATTTTTGAATAAAAGAAGCACATTCGATTCAGGTATAGTTTGTTTTCTATGAATTTTTTTTGTTCACAGGAAGACAGGATGTTCCAAATATTCATGCAAATACATATTTGCTTCAGTATTTATGCTGAAGTGTTCATTGTGCCATCCTGATAGCTTGTGGATTTGGGAGTCATTCAGTTACCAGAGGTGACCAGTCACACTGTGTGAATAGCAAAGTACAATTAGTAAATACTTGACGCAATAGTCAGATACTAATTACTGTGACTCATAATCAGCCTAAATGCAACTGACCAGTGAGACTCAGAATGCAAAAATTCCATAATCAAACCATCCAGTCCTAGGTAAATCATCTTATTTTGGATTAAAATGTTATTTTTCTCCTTTTCTGCTGTCCTAATATCACATATGAATGGGAAAGTGCTGCTAAAATCAATTAGTAGAGAAAACTGATGAACACTACTTACTTTTGAGCACATCTGATTCTAGACAGGTGTCATAGGCTATGTCTACACTTGTAAAGTTAAGTCGATTCTGTTAAGTCGACTTAACAAGGTCAACTTTAAGTTGATTTAAAGTCGAACTTGTTATGTCAACTTAATAGAGTGGCTACACTTTAAGTCGACTTAAGTCGACCTTGTTAAGTTGACTTAACAGTAGACGTAGACATCCACACTGGCTTTAAGTCGACTTAAGAAGTTGACTTAAGGCTTAAGTCAACATTCAGAGGTGGTGTTATTAAGTCGACTTAAGCTGTTATTAAGTCGACTTAAGGAAGCACTTAAGTCAACTTAATAAAAGCCCAGTGTGGACGCGGCTTTATGTAGGTCCACTCAAGCGTCCTTAAGTCGACCTAAGTTGCCAGTGTAGATGCACCCATAGACTTTAAGGTCAGAACTGATCAATATGATCACCTAATCTAACCTCTCACAACATGGGGGACCAGAACTGCACATAATATTTCAGATGAGGTTTCACCAGTTCCTTGTATAACGATACTAACACCTCCCTATCTCTACTGGAAATACCTCATCTGATGCACCCTAGGACCACATTATTCTCATGGGCAGATCACATTGGTGGTTTATAGTCATCCTGTGATCAACCAATATCTCCATCACTTCCAACTGAGGTGTCCCCAGTTTATAGCAAAAATTCTTGCTATTAGTCCCATAGGCTATGTCTACACTACAAAAGTTAAGTCGACTTTTGTTAAGTTGACTTTAATAAGGTCGACTTTAAGTCATCTTAAAATTGACCTTATTAAAGTCGGCTTAACGAGTGGCAACACTAAATCGACTTAGTCCATTTTGTTAAGTCGACCTAACTGCCCTTAGGTCGACTTAACAAAGTGGACTTACCTGTCCACCCTGGGCTTAGGTCGACCTAAGGAAGGGTTAGGTCGACCTAAGGAGGCTTAAGTCGACCTAATGAGTGGTAGTTATAAAGTCGACTTAAGATTTCATTAAGTTGACTTAAGGAATTTCTTAAGTTGACTTAATAAAAGCCTAGTGTGGATGTGGCTTAATTGAAGTCAATTTAAGCCTCCTTAAGTCGACTTAAATTGTCAGTGCAGGCATAGCCTAAATGCATGACCTTGCACTTTCCATTATTAAATTTCATTTAATTTTTAGATGACTTTTATATTAACTTCGCCTTGTCTGTGTTTATTCCCTATGCTTTCCCACCTTTCTCCAGAAGATGGCGTAACATTTATAGGTTTTAATGGCAACCTGTGCCCAGTACAAAGCCTGCAACACAGTGGGACCTGTGGTACAGGGGCTAGGGTAGGAACACAGCAGTAACTGGTTTGAATCTTACTTGGGGTTGAAAAGCTGCTGTTTATAGGTTTTGATTTGATCTACTTTTAGTCTTCATTGAAAAATAGTATTAAAAAACAACTTTTTTAGAACAGATGACCTTAAAACCACCACACTAACAGGGATAAAACAAGTACAGAAGTAATTCAGATTGGTCAGACTTCTTGTACGAGGCACTTTAAGCACCGTGAATGCATTTGTTTGCAAAATGTCGGCTGGCCAGGGCAGCATGTAGAGTGGCCACCCAACCTTTTGCAAACAAATGCATTCACAGTGTTTAAAATGCCTCGCACAAGAAGTCTGACCAATCTGAATTACTTCTGTCCTTGTTTTATCCCTTTTAGTGCGGTGGTTTTAAGGTTGTCTGTTCTAAAAAACTTGTTTTTTAATTTTATTTTTATTCTACTCTAATTTATAAGATCATCCAGATCTTCCTCTATGGTAGCTCGATCCTTCTCTGTATTACCAACACCTCCCAACTTTGTGTCAATTGCAAACTGTAATAGCACATTCCCATTTTTTGTGCCAAGGTCAGTAATAAAAAGGATTAAATTAGATTGGTCTCAAGACTGATCCCTGAGAAACTCTCCACTAGTAACTTCCCTTCAGCCTGATATCTCACCTTTCAATATGACTTGTTGTAGTCTCCCCTTTAACCAGTTCTTTATCCAACTTTCAATTTTCTTATTAAACCCCATCTTTTCCAATTTAACTAATAATTCCCCATGTGGAACCCTACCAAATCCCTTACTGAAATTCCCATTGTCCCAAAAAATCTATTGTTTTCTCAAAAAAGGAGATCAGGTTGGTCTGGCATGATCTACCTTTTAAAAACTATGTTGTATTTTAGCCCAATTACTGTTAACCCCGATATCCTTAACTATTTTCTCTTTCAAAATTTTTCCCAAGACCTGGCATACTACTGAGGTCAAACTCACAGGCCTGTTGTTACCTACATCACTTTTTTCCCCTTTCCTAAAAATAGGAACTCTGGCTATGTCTACACTTGTAAATTTAGGTCGACTTTAGCTAAGTTGACTTAACAAAGTCGACTTAAAGTCAACTTTGTTAAGTTGACTTAGCATGTCCACACTATAAAATTAAGTCGACTTGGGGGGAAACTTACAAAGTTGACCTAGAGCATCCACAATGGACACCTAGGTCGACTTCTAGGGGCTAGGTGGACCTGGGAGAGGTCCACAGTGGCAGGAGGGCACCCCTTGCCAATTGCCAGGGGGCTCAGCCTTTGCCCCATTGTACCTGGGTACAATGGGGCAAAGGGGGACAGGGACCCTGGCAGGGCATAGGGGCAGGGCTCTGCCCTGCCCTGTGGGTGGGGGGGCATGCCAGGCTCCCCCTGTGCCAGCCCCCCAGCAGGGAGGGCAGTGGGGGAGTCCTGGAGAGCCCTAAATTGACTCTAAGTCGACTTAGGGCTACTCCAGGTCTACAATGGCTTAAATCGACTTTAGAAAGTTGACTTAAGCCTAAAGTTGACTTTAAAGGAGGTTTAATAAAGTCGACTTAATTTTCCTTAAGTCGACTTAAGGAAGCTGCTTAAGTCAATTTAAGGAAAATGTAGTGTAGATGCAGAGTAAATTAAGTTGACTTAAGCAAGCTTAAATTGACTTAATTTACAAGTGTAGATGCACCCTCTGTTAGCAATTCTCCAGTCATAGGGTACAACCCCTGAGTTTACAGATTATTAAAAATTCTCGCTAATTCTTGCAATTTTATATGCCAATTCCTTTAATATTCTTGGATGGAGATTATCCAGACCCCCGATTTACTCCCATTAAGCAGTTTGAATTTGGCTCCTATCTCAGATGTGGTAATTTCTACCTCCATATCCTCATTACCATTAGCCACCCTGTCACTGCCCCCAAGTGCATCATTAGCATCATTAAAAATGGAGACAAAGTATTTGTTTAGATATTCAGCCATACCTAGATTATCCTTAACCTCTACCCCATCCTCAGTGTTTAGCGGTCCCACTTCTTTGTTTTTTCCTATTTATATGGCTATAGAATCTTCTACTATTGGCTTTAATCTCCTTTGCAAAGTCCAACTCTACTTGTCTTTTGGCCTTTCTCATTTTCTCTCTACATGTTCCGACCTCCAAGAGATAAGCTTCCCTTGCTAATTCCTCCCATCTTCCACTCCTTGTAGGCTTTCTGGTTTCTCTTAGTCACTTATCTGAGATACTTATTCATTCAGCTTGGCCTACAACTTTTGCCTATGAATTTTTTTATCTTCCTTGGGATATAGGCTTCCCATAGTTCCTGCAACTTTGTCTTGAAGTAATTCCAAGCCTCCTCCACCTTCACATCCAAGAGTTCTTCAGTCCAACCCACTTCTCCAACCAATTCCCTTAATTTTATAAAGTTAGCCACTTTGAAGTCAAAGACCCTAGCCACAGATCTATTTTTGTTTATCCATCCATTTATTTTGAACTGAATTAGCTTGTGGTCACTCAAACCAACATTGTCCCTTTCACCCAGTTCTTCTCTGAGGTCCTCACTACTCACCAATGCCAAATCTAAGAGGGCATCCCCTCTTGTTGGTTCAGTAACTATTTGGTGAAGGAATTCATCAGCTAGCACATCCAGAAAAATCTGGGCCCTCTTTTTAGTACTCACACATGTACTCCAGTCTATATCTGAGAAGCTAAAGTCTCCCATAATCACACAGGCTATGTCTACACTTGCACTTTTAAGTCGACTTTAACTAAGTCGACTTAAGCAAAGGGGGACAGGGACCCTGGCTGGACAAACCCCTGTGTGTGATGCTGTCTGGATTTAGGGAAGCATTTATGATATTATTTTCAATGGATATCTCATAAATGCTATAATCCATAGAAACTATGTCATGTTTGGTATCAATAGAAAGGTAGTAGTTTGCTGGGAATGATTATATAGTTTATGTCTAGGAATTCTATTTCGATTAGAAGATAGGAATTTGATGTTATATCCATACTTTAACTTGTGTCATTCTGGAGGAATGTCTTAGACGGGAGGGTGTGAACAACCATTGTCTCCTTAATGTTTAGGAATTTTCCAGGGATAATGGTCCCAGGGAGTAAACTGATGAACCATTAAGGACATAAAGAATACAACCATTGTGTCCTAATGGCTCAACAGGTAACTCCCTGGGACCATTGTCCTGGCACATTCCTAAACATTAAGGACACAATGGTTTTAACATAAGTTAAAGTATGGATATAACATCAAATTCTAACTTCTAATCGAAATAGAATTCCTAGACATAAACTATATAATCATTCCCAGCAAATTACTACTTTTCTATTGATACCAAACATGACATGGTTCCTATGCATTATAGCATTTATGAGATATCCATTGAAAATAATATCATAAATGCTTCTCTAAATCCAGACAGCATCACACCCTGCCCACATGCCCTGCCCTTTGGGGGGCATGCCAGGCTCCCTCTGTGGCCCCCCCCCAGCAGGGAGGACATTGGTGTAGTCCTGGGGTAGCCCTAAGTCGACTTAGGGCTACCCCAGGGCTACGCTGGCTTAATTTGACTTTAAAAAGTCGAATTAAGCCTTAGGTCGAGTAGAAAGGTGGTTTAATAAAGTCAACTTAATTTTCATTAAAGTTCATTAAGTCGACTTTATTTTGCTTAAGTCGACTTAAGCAAGCTGCTTAAGTCGACTTAAGCAAAGTATAGTGTAGACGCCGGGCCAATTAAGTCGACTTAAGCCAAGCTTAAGTCGACTTAATTTACCAGTGTAGATGCAGCCACAGTTCCTAATAGTATTTACTTCATTATAAGCCTTAAAAAGGTCTCTCTCCAGATGTCCAGATCAGATCCCAGTGGTCTGTTGCATACCCCAAGCACTATCCCTGGGAAAACACTGGGTAAAAATCACATTTAGAAAGAAAACTACTAGACAGACTCTATCTTATCAATTCTATCACTTCTAATTTGTTTACAGTCTACCTCATCATTGATATACAATGCCGCTCCACCACCTTTGCCTTTATATCTTTGTCTTTCCTAAACAGCACAAACCCTTCAATGCCTTGTGGATTTAATTTCTAGCACTGGAAACATTTAGTCTCAGGGTGTTAGGGCTGTGACACTTGTCCTTCTCCCATTAAAAATCTATGATCAAGAAATGGTATTTAATATGGAGGCAGCTCACAAGGAACTACTGTCACCCAAGAGACATACAGACCTTCTGTAGCGGATGATGAAAAATTAGCTAATTTCCTTGTTCTCCCAGCTCAACCCAATTGATTGGGTGAGAAAAGAGGCTGGCATCACCCGCTCTGCAAAATTCCTGATCGCAGACCCTTAAACAATTAGTAACTGACTTTCTCCCAAATTCTTCTTATTTCCAGGACCACTTCCTCTCCACCACCACTACTTATTTCCAAGGTCTTTGCATGTATCAAAACCTCCCAATAATTGTAAAGGGCCAAACCAGGTGAGTTGGGGTGGGCAGAAACTTAGGCACCACCACCCTTAGGGGGCACACGAGCCGGTCACAATTCTATAGTGGATGATGAAAAATAACTTGCAATAATTCATGATGCGGCATTGGGTGCTCTTATTAGTACTCTATTAAGAGCGATGTTATTGTCTTGTAATAGTGCCCAAAGGTTGCAGTCAGGATCAGGACCCCACTGTGTTAGCCACACACAGGAAGACAAAGTCCCTGTCCTGAAGAGTTTACTATCTAATTCCCATCACATTTATGTAGTCTGTGTCATGTCACAAATGAACAGAAACATGGCAGAAACTGGGGGAACATAACAGAGCTGAACAGCCAGTAGGCAATGTGGCTTTCTTCTCATCAACAAAAAGACAGTCCGCAAAATATTGCATTTCCTGAGTCCTGTTTAGAATCTAATCTCTCTCTTGGTAACAGTAAGCAGGACAGAAGGTCCAGCAAATCATTTTAGTCTGTGTTAACCTTAGGCCACACTTCCTGCCATTTTTATTGGTAGCTTTGAAGTGTCTGACGAAGTGGGATTTTCTCCCACGAAAGCTCATGCGATAAATAAATCTGTTAGTCTTTAAAAGTGCCAGAAGACTCTGTTTGTTTTTAAAATAACTTGCGTATCTTCCTTTGACTTCCTAATGTTCAGCAGGTCCACTGCTCTGAGTTGTGAGGAAATGCCCTCCCTTCAACTCACGCGACTCCAGTTGAGGGGCTGGAATTAATGGATTGATTCCCTGAGTGACTGAGCAGGTTCTCACAGATCCCTCAATTGAACTAGAAAGTTTGAATTTGCCACCATCAGTCTAGACAAGCCCTTAAAGCGTAAACAACAATTTTTGAAAATGTGACTAAAAATTTTCATGGAACGAATATTTTTACTAACTGTTTTGATTCTGGTCTTTTGGTACACATGTAAATGTACTTCAGATAGTGTCAGGCCCTAGCTGGGAGGATAGTCTGTACTCAGTATAGGGAATAATTAAGGAGCCCTTGTTGTCTTTGGCAACTCACAGTGGGTACCCTGAACCAACGTCACACATTTACATCTGGCACCAATTTTATGGAATTATTACAGGAAAGTGGGGCAGACATGATCTGAAACGACTTTATTGAAGTGAATACCTCAAAATGGTGAAATTTTGTGAGGTGAGGTTAAGCATAAGTAGAGCTTCACATTCTCTGCATGGATTGGGCTTTACAAACCAGGCCAGATCCAGGTGGCATAAACCAGCGCAGCTCCATTGACGTCAGTGGAGTCACACCAGTTTATACCAACTGAATGTCTGACCTTCCTGTTTAAGGCATCTGAGTACAGAATATGAACAGTCTTCACCACAGGCTCACCTACTGTATCAAAAGCATAAATTCCTTTGGAATAAAGTAAGTTAATTTATGATTACCCTCCGTTTTCAGATATAACAACTCCGGTCCAAGGTGCTTTTGCATGACAGCTTAAGCACATGTTCCTACAGAAGGCTTTGTAATGTGTTTGAGGTGGAACTAAAATGCACAAACTTTTCCACGGCGCTTGGAAAAAGCTGTGTGAGAACCCGCTTTGCTAGAGGTTTACATATATCAATGATAAGAGATCTGTTTAAGGAAAATCTATGCAAGTATATACAACACTCTATTTTGCCATGTGCAGACAGTTACCTTCCTGGAATTTGTACTGCTCAGTAATGTCCTTGGCTCGATCACTACCGATTTCCTTGGTCAGAATTAATTTCCCAATACGGTCCTTCTCAATGTGTTCAATCACTCTGGTCCCATCTTTCTTGGCTTTTGAGTAAACAATATCACTGTTAACCTATGAAATTAAACAACAGAGCATTAAGTCATCTGTTGGGTTTAAAACAAATACGTCTTTCCCTTGGCTCAACGACATCCAATCATCTTGTCCCACTAATTTCAATACATATTTAAAGTTAGACACATGCTTAAATACCTTGCTGAACTGGGGCCCAAAACACTTCCAAAAAGTTAATGTTAATTTGATGATACTTTGATAACCATAATTTGGTAATACTTTAAACTAGCTGTCAAATACAATTGTCATGTAGATTTACTAATACAGCGGTCGCCGGGGAGGGAGTGGGGAGAGGATCTTCAGCTTGTGTAAATCGGCACAGATCCATATCTAGTCACTGAAGCCAATATTCACCTGCTGAGGATCTGGCCAACTGTACCCTTTTAATAATCAATTGCTATTTGATAACACATTTCTGAAGACTAAGAAATATTGGCAGCAAGTCTGGTCCCCATGATGCCAATAAAGGTCCTGTCTGGAGTTGAGGGGCCAGTAGGAACACGGTTTGCATTCTAATAGAGCCCTAAAATGTGCTAGGTGCTGTCAACACATCCCTGGCCCAAAGAACTTACAAGAACACCCAGAGCTTCAGAGCATGCTGGGGAGCTTGCCTGCTTTTTACAGTCCTTAATGAGGGTCACTGGCTACTGCAGATTGCATTATGGAAAGCAGAAAACAACTTTCTCTGCTGCTCTGGTGTCTGTGGCTTTATTTCAACTGAAGCAGCGTCTTTGGCTTACTACTCTGGCAAGCACTTATAATTCACAAGTGCCACATCACCAAGGGATCTAAATTTAATTACAGTGTTTTTATTTTGCATGGGTTGGACACTGCAGTCAAATATTATACCTAGAGACCGACTTACGGCCCCCTTTAAAACACTCAAAACACTGTTTTTTCAGGCACATACCTCTGCAAAAACAAAAGGAGCATCAAACTGGAAGCAGACATGACCATGTTTAATAGCTTGAACTGAAGCAGGGCCACATCTATACATACCTGAATTGAGAGTAGGAGGAGAAGAGAAAGAAAAGGTTGAATTTCTTTTCTTTATCTTTAGTTAACGTTAATAACTAGAATGTGCTAGACTGGGAAAACCAACTAGAAAAGCAAAATAATACATGAAATAAAGAGAGATTCAGGCCTATGACATTAAGTAGAACCGAGCTCCTCTCTTGCAGACTCCGTGGAATGTCGGGGCATAATCTTCCGATGGCATCCATAGTGCGAAGATAGCACGCTATAACTGGTGTGTGCACAGCACTGCAGGAGCATTTTGTCTCATGTGCTAGATACACGAGGCAGCAACAAATCTCTTCATTAAAGTAAATGGAGACTTTGCTTCCCTTCCACTTTCAGGGCCTGGCTCTGCTACCCTTCCAGACACTGATTTTAGTGAGACTGTCTGCAGAGAGAAGTAATACTCAATGCAATAAAAATACCACAGCCAGGCCTTCAGTGTCTGGTGCTATTTAAGAAAAAAAGAAAGCTTGTACAAATGCTCTTATAGAGCTCAAGCCACACTTCTCCCACTTTCCTGATTTCCCCCTCCTCCACTCAGTGTTTTCATGTTCTAACCTCAGCTTGCTCTCATGTGTATACCCACACACATGCTATATTCAACTAAGATAAGATCATGGTGCCGAGTTTTACCTGAAAACAGTGATATTTCCAGCTTGCTTTTTAAACTGATTTTTGTGTTTATGGAAGTGGTGAACTGACAGAACGCGGTTCCTATTCACAAGTCTTTACTGAAGTTACACCTGTGTAAAACTGGAGTAACTCCGTGATGAACGGGCCCTTTGTTCTCTCCTGATCAAACGCCAACGTGCCGCTGCACATTTTCCGTAACTCCCCAGCAGCTTGCCTCAATCCTCAACCTTAGGTATTACTTCAGAAATCAACCAGTCCTTTCTTCTCTGCTGGGACTGCCAGCAAGGATTAATTAATGCCAGTTCTATGATGTGGAGATCTGTCTGCTAGGAACTGGACTGATAGCATCAACTCATTTCCTATTCTCCAGGCCACAGAAGAGCTACTTGCTTGTAATAACTTATAGCCACTATTGACCTAGACATGAAAGGCTCCATGTTCTATTACCAACTCAGTGAACCATCTAACCCCAAGTCTGAAGCTATCTAGCAGTTGGCACCTTAATGACACAGTTTTTGCTTCACTGTTTATCATAAGCTTCAAATGCTGGAAATGTCATTCAGTAAGAGTTGATTTGAGTTAAAGCTGACAAGCTTGGACAGGCTCAGTTTGTTAGAGTGTGAACCTAGGAAACATCTGACTGCAGCTGTCTTAAGAAAATGTTTGTACTGAGTGAGAAGGAAATTAAGAAATGTATAAAAAAAAAGTGGATTTTCATTTTTCTCTATCAGAGAATGCAGCCACACATGCCTTATGGAAAGAAATTAGCATTATGGGATAAGTTATATACACCCAAAATACTTGGTTTAGAACAGTTATATTCTGCTCACTCTTTCACAGGGCACCTCTGTTCTCCCAAATACATTTAACACTCCTGGGGCTTTCCCTTTCTCGCCTCACTGTGCTATAAATACGACTGCACACTCCTCACAGGGCTCATGGAAGTCAGGAATCCCAAGATTTCTCCATTTTTTTCCTCTTGAGCTCTTTTGGTGGCTATACTATAGGGAAGAAAACAGTCTCTCCCCACCCTTGAAGTCATAACCCGGCTCTGCTTGTGCCACTTCTTGAGTTTGAAGGGAGACAGCCATTGCTATAGTGCAGGGGGATGTAAATAAGTCACAGCATTTAAAAAAAATAATCAGCATCAAAATGTATAAGCAACACCTAACTACTATGGGGAGGGCACTTTAGAAAAGTGATTAAATAAAAATTTGAGATTTCATCAACATTCTCCATGTCTCAGCTTTCATTTTTCAAGTAATTTCCACTATAAAATTCCTATCCTCTCTATGTGTATGCACAGAAATTCTGCTTTGAACATGCTTTCTACGGGGAACAGTAAACAGCATTTCCTACCAGAACAGAAGTCAAGGTTATAAATGGGTTGCACCAAAACCTTTTGGTATTGCAGAAAATGAATGTATATAGACAGCCTAACCCAACATGAATGGCTGAATTATAGTACAGAGTGTCTGGTTTTCCTTTGGCCAAATCCTATGCCCATTGAGTTAATTGGTGCTTTTATATCTCTAGGGAGGAATGAGGAATCCACCTCTGAGTCTGCGCCACAGTAAACTACCCTCAGTCTAAGGCAGGGGTGTCTGTGTCGTGACACAGCTGGCACCATGGCCAGCTGTTCATGACACAGTAGCTCCCTCCACCAAAAGAAACAGCTGCAGTCTGCAGATTCAGCAGCGGCACATAAAACACAGCCCCTCTCCCCCTTGCTGCTGTAAAAATCCTCAGCCTGCAGCAGTTTGAGTGGCGCTTGAGAAACAGACCATCCCCTGCCACCATAACAGAGCCACTGCCAATGGCACTACTCGAACGAAGAGCCCCCCACTGCTGAAAAAAGTGGGCACCCATGGCCCTTTTGGCAGCAGCAGCAGCAATCCCCCCTTCCCCCCGCACATGACTCATCTTGTCCACAGGGAGAGACTCCATGCAGCCGGAATACGATCCCGCTAGAAGGGCAAAGGCTCTTTTGGCGGAAGGCTGAGTAACAGCGACGTACTCAGCTGATGTGGCACGACACAGTGGCTGAGAACTGCTGATCTAAGGGCTAAAATAGCCTGTACAGTCCTTGCTTTTCCCTATGTAGGGGGGCAAACTGGTGGATTTTTTTTTAAATGCATCTACTGGTCTTGCTTCAGCATTCCCCCATGACCCCTTGTACAAATTCTCTAAATACTGTACTTCCCAGTCGTAGGTAGAGAAACCACATCAGTTTAGTCTAGTCTAGAGTTCAACGTGTCTTGGAAAAAAACCCCACCCACAGACCAGAATTGCATATTTTGAACCAAATGTTACCACAGGATTTGTTCCAGCATTGGTCTGCCACATCATCAAGTGGCATTTGTAATTAAAAAGGGAAGAGAAGTCAATGACGAGGACTACAAAGGCTATATGCAGCGTTACCATCACTGTTTTCCTGAGGAGTACTATCTACGACTTGCCATCCTCCAAAGCCAATGGGAAGATCAGGTCTGGTCATCCATGCCTCATTCCAGCAGTGGTAGTTCCTTATACAGGAGAAGAGACAAAAATATTTAATTCAGAAGCATAGAAATAAATATCAAAGCAAGCCTGTGTCTTAATGTCTAAATGTTGCAATGAAAATCTCCTAAAAGTTTCCTGGATTAAGCAGTTTACACAGAGGACAGATGAAGCCAGATCCTCAGGCCCCCACAATTTGGTGTCTGGAAAAACCTGATGGAGAACATCAGAAAGCTAGGAGTAAGTCTTCTTTGCAACTCCCTGATACTCAAGCTTCCTGGCACCAAAGCTACACTAAACACAAAGGCTATGTCTACACTGGCAAGTTA
This sequence comes from Pelusios castaneus, assembly GCA_007922175.1. Lineage (NCBI taxonomy): Eukaryota > Metazoa > Chordata > Testudines > Pelomedusidae > Pelusios > Pelusios castaneus. Next base: position 21,016,932 of record ML685780.1, read on the forward strand.
GTTCGAATTAAGGAGGCTTAATTCGAACTAACTGAAGCCATGGCTACACTAGGCTTTAGTTAGTTTGAATTAAGGGCTTCCTTAATTCGAACTAATACATTTGAATAGGATATTCGAACTAAAGGGTTAATTCAAACTAACTAGTTCAAATTAGCCAATGTGGCCGTGTTAATTCGAACTAATTTCTTAGTCGAACTAACTGGCCATTGAAATGAATGGGGATCGCTAATTCGAACTAACTAATTTGAACTAATTTTAGCAAGTGTAGACATAGCCAAACATTCCCACAAGGAGATGCTGGCAACTCAAGAGTGTTAGTGCACAAGGGTGCTCCTGCCACAAAATTTTTGTCAGCCCTGTCTCTCAGAATGGGGCTGTGAGAAGGATGCCAGTCAACTCCATTGCAGATAATTCTTCTGACCATGCATGCATTGGGTATAACAAGAGTATTTCCTTAACTCCTTGTAGGTCATTTCTGAAGAATGCCTCAGACCAAAGACTAAACTTTTTAAAGAGGAGTATGCTCACCGCTACCTTGTTTAACGTCCACCCCTGGGATGTTATTCATCGAGGGTTGCGAGCGGATGGGGGTTCTTTTGTGGATAGGGATAATAGCCCTACCTTTATCTTGTGACTGGCTGGAGGCCTTGATATTGCACAGGGGGTCAGGAGATATGCACAGTAAAGGGTCGAACTGAGCCAACCGATAACCCACACAAACATTATAGGAGCTGAGTATTGCTCCCATGACGGAAGGATTGAGAATGAAAGGGGGGCAAATGAAACTAATAGTGACAGGAAAAGTACCAGCGGAATCAAAAAAGTAATGAATAAAAGAGATTTATTTTTGATTTCCATGATTACAGGTTTGAGGCTTTCGTTTCCTGTTACAAAACCCTCAAAGAGTTATAGACAGCAGTTATGCAGTTGCAGATAGTATAGTATATGCTTAAGCTTCTTTATTCTTATGCTGCAGCAGATCTTAAAGGCAAAGGTTATGTCTAGGACTTAATGTCCATGGTTAAATGCTAAAGCTATTCTTATAATACTGTGTTTAACTCTCCTCTTATTTATGAGGACACACAGCCTAACCAACCTGTCCTCCCAGGTTTAGGGGTTCTAACTATCAGTTCCCTAACCTTATCCTTAGCCAACCTGTCCTCCCAGGTTCAGGGGTTCTAAACTACTTCAGTCCTTGCCCCAGGACTCAGGGGTGCTAAAATCTTCCCGTTACTGTTCCAATGTAGCTATTATGAACCAGCCTTCACCGAGGTCTGATTAACCTTCTTAGCAGTTTCCTTGTGCTTGTAACTAGTTACTCACCAGGCTCCCAGCCACCGTGTCAGTTCCGTCACACCTAGGATCAGGGTCCGACCGTTCTTCGTCCGTTCTTCTTGTCAGTCCCGTCACTTGTCCGGATCGGGGGTGCTGACTCTTTTACCCTAGCTACAGTGGTCCCCACTGGCTATCGCAGCGTAAGCCATGGGGCATCTTGAGACCACTGAGCCTGGCTTTGAACAGTCCCCACTTGCTTTCGACACAAGGGCAAGCCCAGGTATTGGGGCGTCTTGAGACTGTTCTGCCTCTAATCTTTTTTTCTTGGGGGTCCGGGGCTGATTTTTATAGGGATCAAGTCCCTCATGCCCCCACCTTTGTTTTCACACCTTTTGCAAACGAGCTCTTTGCAACTTAGTTTGCAGAGCTCTTGCAGACTATTGTGACGGCCGAGTTCTTGGCATAGGTTCAAGTGAGTTGTTGCTGGGCAAAGAGGGCAGAGACCTTTGAAGATTGGTTCTTGCTTGGGCCTATACTTACTCTAAACTATACTTACTCTATGCCTAAAGCTATTGCAGTTACCCTTAATATACCCTAATATACCCTTATCTAGACCCATTTTCTACAGGGTATTTGCATTAGGTCTAGCTTAAAAATATGTGCAAAAAGCAATTTACTTTCTTAGGCTATGTCTACACTTACAACATTAAGTTGACTTTGTTAAGTCGACTTAACAAGATTAAAGTCGACCACGTTAAGTCGACTTAACAAATTGACTACTCTTCTAGTCAACTTTGTGAAGCCGACTTAACAGCAGAGATTGCCGTTATACTGGCTTTACGTCGATTTACTAAAGTCAATTTAGCATTAATCCCTGTCACACTGGCCTTAAGTCGTCCTAAAACGAGGTGTTATTAAGACAACTTAAGAAAAGCCCAGTGTGGATGCGGCTTTGTTTAGGTTGACTTAAGTGTCCGTAAATTGACCTAACTTGCCAGTGTAGATGCACCGTTAGAATTTTCCAACTCTCCCTTGTTAATATTCTGGAAGGTAGAGAGACCCCAACTAAATCACCAGTGCCAGGCTGCTACGTTTTCCCTGGAGGTTTCCCATTAAGCAAAAACTAAGCCCAGCTCACTTAGTTTCTAATTAGTTCCCATCCTTAGGTGCTATAGCTGCCAAGTGAGAGATCATATCCTCAGAGGCAAACAGCGTATCTCCAGGGGCCAAATGCTGTTCCATGAGCCATGTGCTTTATGTTCAAAGGCAAGTAAGTGGTTAATCTAAGCACTGCTGCTTGGAATGACCTCAGTTGGCTGGATAATTGAAAAACACTACCAGGGCATCTCATTACAACCTGTCCTGAACATTTAAAAATGAATAGACCTAACGAGAAAGATGACACTTGCAACTTTCTTTCTGAAATTTTATTAGCACTCAAGGGCGAACACAAACAAGGAGGGAAAAAAACTCAAGACAAGTTTCTCACTGCAGCTTCAAAAGTCAACCAAGTGTTTGAATTCCATTACTGCCAAAAAAAGGGGGGGGGGGGCGGAAAAGTAGCAATTTTCTTTGCAAATTATGTGCATTCTGCCAGCAGACATGAATAAAATTGTATCTGTGTAGTCACTGATACATCCCTAATGTGTGCAGCATTAGCAATAAAACTGCAGCCACAATGGATTGTTAAGCTCTGACCATTTCATTAATAATAGGTGAAAAAACAGAAATGGAGAGGAATCAGTGGGATCTGAGGCTTGTCTAACAAGACATTTCAAAGTGGAAATAAAAGCTTGGATCAGGGAAAAACTTGTCAGTTAGGAGAGCTAATGAAGGAGGACTACAGAAAAAGAATTATTCAAGAAAAGTGACGCACACTACTTGAATTTTTGATACCGCTGAATGCTGCATACTGAGTCATTCTCATAGAGCCTTTGGTGAGCCACTATCTGGTAGGTGGGTTTTTGAGAGTTATTATGATGACGGGCGAGCAGAGACAATCTCTGCCTTGAAGCACTTAAAATCCAACTTTGAATCAAACTCAAATATTATTGGCTTTGAGTGTGACAAAAGGAGAGAATGTAAAAAAACCAGCGGGGAAGGGGCAAGGAAGGAAACTGATCTTATTCAGTGAGTAGACCCTGCAATATAGTATCTTGAATGTAAGCTCTTTGTAGCAAGGCCTGGTTTGGGTTTGTATAATGCCTGGCACAATGGGATTGAGACTTCTCTATGCTACTGCAATCCAAATGATAAGTAAGCATGAAGACATTGCGTGAGGCTAGATAGATGGATATTCACTTGTGCTGGCTGAGTTTGAGGGGAGTCTTCCATCCCTAAAATATAGCCTAAACTTCTGTCCAGCTACAAAACATACTGGGCTCAATGCTTGGCTGGTGCAAGTGGGCACTATTCTATTGACGACAATGGATCTATGTCCATTACGATCAGCTGAGGATCTGGCCCCATCTATCTACAAAATTTTTAGTCCAAACTTGTAGCTCTCATACCTAAACCAGCCAGAGATATTAAGGAATGAGCGAATTACTGTACAAATCAATGTAGTGATCATAAAATATTTACAAAGATAATTACAAATAGACTAAACAAAGTGCTAGAAACATTAATAAAAGATGACCAGGTGGGTTTTATGCCTGGCAGACAAGTTAAGAAGAGCGCTTTAAAGGGCTCATATAATTAGGGTTATATTGGATGAGAGAGGACATTGGGAGTGAGTCTGGCACTGAAGACCTGTCTTCCACAACACGTTATTTGGTTTTGGAATGAATAAGAGGGTGGAGCATGGAAGAAAGGAGTTCAACACATCAGAAGGGATCTCTATTAAGGCCTTCATCTTAAAGTGAGCTTGGCATGGATGTAGACCCTCACCCAAAAGGACCCCTAGGAACTTTAACAGGACTCTGCCTGAGTGGGGGCCATACTTGGATCAAGGCATGATAGTAGGATCCCATTCAAGGTCTATTCCTGAAATGTCCAAATATAATTAAAAGAAAAACAAAGTAAGGAGAAGCAGTCAGTAATGATGGCCCCATGTCTGACCAAGTTTTTAAAAACAACATTTTGCAAAGTCTATGTAATTCTTTATACATGTTTTCATCCTGGGAAAAAATGCTTCTTTTCTAAAAATAAGGAAATGCATAACAGATGTAGGGCACTTGGGAGCAAACCCACACCTAAGGCTGAGTCTGAACAAAAATCCTGGATCCAAAGATCCCTGAAGTCCAGAGGGTGTTTGAAACAGGAACACAGATCCATCTTTTGCAGCTCAAGGAATAAAACAGATAACTGATACAGACATTCATAAGGAAAGAGATCCTAACATCTAGTTTCCTAGAGATTATAAATAAATAAAAAAAGAAAAGTCAATGTATTTATAACAATTTTTTCAATAATTTTCTTGAACATGTCCTCTTATTTAAAAAAAAAAGGCTGTATTGAAATAACATCAATGATAAGACACAAACCATTTAAAATCTGAGTTAGAGCTACCATAGAGTGTATAAGGTAATGAAGAGAAAGGACACAGAGGAGAAATGGAAAGTGCTGTAAGATAAATTAACGTACACCCAAGGGATTATGTGCACCATGTAGCAATAAATACATTATGAGGAGAAAGGGATGAACAGGGAAGTTCCCAAAGCAATCAAGGTAAAGAAAGCGGCATTTAAAATGTGAGGTTTAAATCACTGTGGGCCAGTTCCTCAGCTCACATGAATTGGCACAGATCCCTTGACTTCAGTGGAGCCTTGTCCATTTACACCTTCTGAGAATCTGTCCCTAGCTTCAAAGGAAAAATGGAACGATTATTGAATGAAGTGAAAAGTATTAAATAATGCTAGGGAAATGAAAAGATGAGAACAGGAAAGAAAAAATTCACAAGTGGTTAAGACAAATAGGACATAGAGTACTTAAGAGAAAGAGAGCCTGTTGAAGCTGTTAGTAGAATGTCTAACATATTGCAGTAATATACATCCAGGACTTGATTCTCTTCTCACATCGGTTATACAACAGTGTATCTTCAACAGAGTTACTCTCAGTTTGGACCAGTGTAAGTTAGGGGAGAATCATACCTCAGGAAATGTTGAAGTACCTCCTGATCGTTAGAGTAAATGCTAAATTTGAATTTTGGAACCCTGAGGCCCAAAAGTATAGGCTTCAAACTAGATAAATTATAGATACAAAACTACTTAGTTTTGTTATAGCCATGCCAATCCCAGGATATTACCTCACCCTACCGTATCTCTGTAGCTACAGAACTATTCATTTTCTGTGCAATTCAGAGGATGACACATGGGTATTTCTGTGAGATGCACTGACTTATTCTATCATGGAAAAGAATTTTTCCTTGGAAATTGACATGTAATGCTTACACAGATTCCAAAGCTTGGATCTTTCCCCACTATCAATGGAGCTCATGGGGATGACATCAGGGATGCAAGATCAGTCTTTTTTTGTCCTCAGTACAGTGGATTTATTCCCGATTTTATGTTAGAAAGAATCCAGATTTTATTAATGAAGCATCCTGACAAATTAATATTATTATTATACTGATGAGGTGATGAAATCATTCACCTAAATCAGGAAATTAACAGTGCACAGGACAAGAATCTACTGAATGTAGCAATATGTATAAAAGGCAGATTCACTGAGCCACAGAAAGAGATTTTTGTGGCATGGTGGTCCACAGATCATTTCTGCTGAATGTAGCACATAATCAATAAATGTTGCTGTAGAAAACCGAATTGTCTTCTGCAAAACTAAGAAGGTCTTGGTCAAACAATACACTAATCAGATATCTTGTTTTTATGAAGTTAATCAAAATATTAAAGAGGCCTGTCGTGTACCTTTTAAAAATGCATTTGATTTATTTTAAAGAGTGCCCATTGGGAACTCTAGATGCAGGTACCAAATTTGTGTAAAACATGCAAATAAGGAAACTAACAAAAGCAACAGAAAATCTACATTTGACTTCAAAGGACATTGGATTGGGCCTTAAATCCAAACTATGAAATCCACTAAATACCAGCAAAACTCGTGGTACCCATCACATAGCAAGATCCGGCCCTTTGTTAGGTTCTCTAGAATTTAGCAAATGTTGCCATGTAAGTGTTCACCCTCTTTTACAAGTTGCTCATATGTGTGGTATATTGAATGCTGCTTCTTGAATTTATCCCATTTCTTTCTCCATGTTAAGCAGTTCATTTCATTGGTCTATCTATTTGCTAACTTTTCTTCCACTGTTTGCAACAATGTATTTCTATAATTTAGTAGTATTCTTTACGGCATAAAGAGGCAAAACTAAACCTTCAGCATTTGTCATGTTTTATGTGCACACAGATGACCTAATTAAGACGTTTGCTAGAAAAACTCACCAGATTGAATCTTTTGAGAGTTTGGGGTCCACTTTTCCTTCTTCATCCACAAAGACATCCAGTTGTAAATTGGCATCATTATCATGGGCAGAGGAATAATTGGTAACGATTCTTCCAGGTATCCCTATGCACCTCAAAACTGATAGAAAAAGGAAATGAAAATGATGATATGAGGCAATACAATGATACATGGACAAGAGGATAAGTAGGTAAGATAGTGGATAGTTTGTAGATTATAGGCATATTGCAGGTGGAAGCAGAGTGGCAGAATGGAAAGATTGCTTAGAACTTTATTCTTTCAATACTTTCTGAAATAATGCAGTGGAGACTCACGGTCATCTGTATTCAGTAGGAAACACACATGCATCTGAGAGCAGAAAGTGGCTAAGTAGGCCTACTAACGTTAACACAGCAAGCGCAATTAGAGATCTTGTATGCATCGTTGCAGTAAAATACAATCACTACTACACCAGACACATCCCAATCTGCCTTTAGCACACGAGGAAAAAGTAATAGTAGAGCTTCCCAGGACAAATAAGACAAAGAGGATAAACACTGGACCTTTCAGCAGTGATGAACATTGAAATAAATGGAAGGCTCTATAAGAAGGGCGACTGTTGGAAGGTTTCTTAGTTTTCAATTTAGTTTGAATTTTCCAGTGTTATATTTGCTTTAAGAAGGAACCTAAAGAAGCCAAGAATATAGCAGAAAAAAATTGATATTGAGAAAGAAAACTGAATTACATGAAGCACATATGTTTCATACCAATTGCTCAGTAATAATGCTTTGAACTGTAATCATCTTTAGATCTCACAGTGAATTTAAAAAATGCCTTAAATCCCAATATCTCAATGAAGCAAGTAATTATTAACCCTATGTTTATGGATGGGAAAGCTAAACTGTAGTCAAATTAAGGTTCTTGCTCAGGGTCTATGGTGCATCATGGGAGTCTCTCGGCCATGGCGTAGCATTGAAGATGGAATCCAATGAGGGACACACACAATCCAGAGAGAAGCATGGGATAGCTGAACTACAACTTCCATGAGACACTGCAACAGCATTTCTGAATTGAACATTTCAGTTTTCAGATACAAGGTTTTTTCTTCTTCTTCATTTTTTTGATGTAAAGTCAAAAGTTTCCACAGAGAGCAGACACTTTTTTGCCAGGGGGAGGGAGGAGATCGGAAAGCCAATTTTCTGTTACAAGAACAGTTTCAATGGAAAATTTTGGACAACCCTATATGGTACTATGGAGGATAAAGTCATTACTATGACTTTCAATAAAGAGCAACACCACACACTTGTTTTAAATTGTTTGATGACAAATTACCTGGATGCCTCTGATGCCATCCGTACCTATGGATTAAATTTCATTGAAATGCCCTCCCAGGCTTTCAGTGCAAGGGAGTCATGGGGCCTCACTGAAAAATCATTCAGCTGACTAGTTCAAGATCAATGACTTAGCTTACTTTTCTGCAGAATGTTTTAGCTTTTTAAAGCAGATGTCTATCTTGAGCAGCATGGTAGCCTTGCTTTGCAGTCATAAAATGTTACAAGCTTCAAATAATTCAAAACTCAAAGCGATCATTTTAGCTGAATTAGCCTTTTCCCCCATTCACTGTCTTCTTTTTGGTGCTCACTGGCAGTGGCTTATTTTCATGTTAACAGCCATTTGCTAAATATGCCACTGCATAGTCTTTTAACTTGCTAGTCATCAATAGTTTTTTTAACGTCATCTGGCTTCGTAACAACAATGCATACAAGATCTCCAATTACACTTGTTGTGTTAATGTTAGTTGGCCTACTTAGCCACTTTCTGCTCTCAGATGCATGTGTTTCCTACTGAATATAGGTGACCTAGAGTCTCCACTGCATTATTTCAGCTTTATAAACAGCGAGAGGAATGCAGAACTGAAACAGGGCCAATGGGAGCTGAGCACCAGTGCTTCAGAGTGCAAAATTTGGCTCATTTTGATTAATGGTATGTCCACAATGGAGGAGGTTTTAGGTGTTCTTCAGGAGGGAGGTGGGAGAGGTTGCATGTGAGTGGGGGAAATACATTCTCTAATGGATACTGAAATTTAAAATGGCTGCTGGTACCTACCTGCTGCGCCATGATCGCAACACTTGTAGCATGTAGAAGATACGATTGCACTGGAGCCCTGCTAGTTCTGATAGAAGTATGCTGTTTGTTACATAAGGAGTCCTGTGGCAAATTTGGGCTTGCCTACACTGGGATGGGATTGTAATTTTGATCTTAGGCTGTCGAATTACAGAAGGTGAAGGTGACTGATCAGAGGAAATTGCTTGCTTGGGGGTTTCATGTCCCCACTGCTCACATTACTTCCTGAAAGGCGTTGCACCATGGGTAGTAGGCGCAGGGACTTATGGGGAGGCAGTTGTCCTCTGCTCGCTCCCCTGCCCCTGTTCTCTAAAGGGAAAAAAGCAGGAAAAGCTTTCCTTGCTGTTTCTCCACCGCAGGCACAACAGAGAGGCACAGTGCTGCAAGCAGAGAGAGAAATTAACTGAAAACCTTCCAGGACTGTAGGCAGGGGAGGAGTTATGTTGCTATGGTGCAAGTGCAACACATTGGAAAAACCAGAAAAGCTGCTCTCTGGCTACACAGAGCTAAATTTGAATTGTAGATTTCGCCTCACTGCTATGCCATTTACAGGGGTAGCGTAAGCAGGTCGAATTACAGCTCCATTTTTTTCGAATTTACTGCTCTGACAGTGGAGACACAGGTTGCAGAAGGTTGAGGTAAGCAGCATTATGTCAAACGTCACTGTCAGTGTAGACCAGGGCTTTATCTGGCCATAAGCTTTTGTGGGCTAGAAGCAACTTTATCAGAAGCATTTGCATTGGACGCCTCGTTTGTTTTGCTGAAACAGACTAACATGGCTACCTCTCTGATATTTGTTACAGTATCTGTGTTTCAGATGAAGAGATGCACAGCTAAACTAAAGACACATACACACTTTCCAACATTCAGAAATGATTGTTCCCGACGTATCTCCCTTGCTTTAACCAAATCATAACAACAGAACTTCAGATTTAGCTCTCTGGTGCCTTCACTTTATAAAACAGATTTTTAAAAAAAAACTTTTGTTTAAGGAGTCAGTGAGTTAGAATGTCGAATATAGTGCTTGTCAAAAATGGAATATTAACAGTCCTTGCCATTTCAGAGGCTTAATTCTCCACTGGCTATTCGTACTATGATCAGGGCTATATCACTCATTCTTGTGTATGGTGTTGAACTTTTGGAGCGGAACCAGAGGCAGTGCACTAGTGACAAAATTTAAGAAACAGCTGGCTCTTGACAAGGTCTTACTGTCTTCCATGCTAGGCAGGACCTGAATTTCTATTGCAAAAAATTAAAGGGAACAAATATTTTCATAAAACTTTCAAGACTTCCTCTACCAATTAGCTAGCACTCTCAGAGTGGAATCGAAGATCTGAAGATCTTCTGTTGCTTTTACTATCTTTGTTCACTACTAATTTACTAAGATTATCACTACTGCAAACAGCTGGTAACTGAAATTCCATGTGGAACTGACAATGATCACAGTATATTGTCTCTATTTTTGCTCCCAACCAGGAGCAAATCCATTCCAGAAACCAAATATTCCCAAATTGTGCAGCAGCAAACACTTTTGGGAGGGCCAAGTCCTAGCTGATGTAAATTGGAGTAGTCAATAGTCAATAGAACTGTGCTGATTTGCAACAGGAAAGGACCTGACCCATGTTTTTCCTTGTCTTATTAGATTCAGAAAAGTATGGAACAGAAACAGATAGTAAGGCCTAATCTTAATCTAATCACACAATGCATTATCATGCAACTTTCAGGTCTGCCAGTAGATGTGTGGAATGCATCTCTGACATAAGAATAGACTGCAAACAAAATGGATAGGCCTGTGTAGGTTATCGATACAACACTGAAGAGAAAGAGGGGCCCCGGGGGAGAAAGCAGGGAGGTGAGATGATTTTATGAACATATTTTGTTTATCTAATTTCTTCTTAACAACTTAAACATGGAGGCCTAGCCCTTCGGTTACAGCCAATGCATTTATGGCTGCAGCTCAGGACAAAGGGTTGCAAAGATGTCCTTTTGGGCTCCCTGATCCTGGGCTGACCATGTACTACTCTGGCCATTAGGACGGCATACATCACATGGGCCATAGAAAGTATGGGATCAGCAGGGTTTAGAGAAACCAAAGCCATACCCTTTACTCCAGCCAAGCCCCTTACTCTACTAGGAGGAGGTTGATATAGGAGTTGCTATGCTGGCTTTGAGACCCTAGAGGATTCCTCTACACTGGCATTATCGCCCTGGACCCACTTACAGAAAAAACTCTGGACCTGGCCAGCGTATTCACATGCTTCACGGTGCATATGACTTTCTTTACCTCCGGTGGCAAACACTTTGACATGGGCATCTGGAGATTATTTGGTATGATGCTCCTACAGTTTCACTTGACAGTAAAATTTACGACCATATAAGCATTGCTTTCCCTCACTGGGATATGAAATGTAGAACTTCTCTGCTTTTGATGCAATACTCAAACTCTGGTCTGAGTAAGTGTGTTTAGTTTAACTTCTTGGTGTACCAGACACATGATACCCCAACCCAGCATTTCCTTCCATTGTGCTGGCTCACAAACTCCAAGGAAGTGTTGATGGTGCCAATTGCACAGACAGGTACTGTGTCGATGCACCTTAGTCTTACCAAAAAGAATCTTTGCTATTCCAGACATTGGGTTTTCTTGAGCAAAGAGAGAATGTCAGTTGTCCCATACAGTGCATGGCTTTGTGATGTGGTTGGTTGCTCACAGTGGTTTTCGGCTGAGATCACAGCTCAGGCATTCATGATTTCAGTCTCAGATTTCCAGAGGAAAAAATGACCATTTCATTTATTTACACCTGTGCCATTCCCCATCATGCCTTCGCTGCCCACACATCATTAAATACATATTTTATTTGTCATTTTAGATGCAAAGAACAGATTTGGTACATAAAAGATTCTTGTAGAAGAGAAGCAAAAAGTTGAAAGCATACAAGCATATTCAAAGATGTTTGTTTTAGCCATGTCGTGACCATAACCCCAACTATTTATCCTTGAACATTGTAAAGCCAAGAAGTAGCTTAGATCTAAAAACTATCCGCACCAGATAAAAATATCACTTTTTTTATACTTACATGTATTGAAGACTCCAGCAAAGACCCAGCACTGGCCGTAACGCACAGGCATACCAGAACTATGATATTCCAAGAGGATGTCTACGCTTCCAGTCCAGACTGATGGAGCTACTCCATAGGCATAAATATTGTCCCAACAGCCAGCAACCACTCCGTCATCATCTTTAGCATTGATCTAAAGGGGGAAAAAAGAATTCTGGAAATCTCCCTATACATAAAGTATGTCAAAAAATTGACATAGGTATATCTAGATTCTGTGGTTGGAAGCTAACCAAATTCAGACTGAAAAGAAGTTGCATATTTTTTAGCAGTGAGGGTAATTAACCATTGGAACAAACTTACCAATTGCTGTCTCTCTCCCCTCCCGCCGGCAGCCACCCTGTCTTTCCCCCCAGCAGCTCCCCATCTCGCTCACATCTCTCTCCCTGGCAGCCCTCCCCTCTCCTCCCAGCAGCCCCCTGTCTCTCCCTTCAGCAGCCTCCCATCTCTCCCCCTGGCAGTTCCCCCCAGCAATCTGCAACCCCCGAGTCTGTTCCCCCATACAGCCCCCACTCTCACCACGGCCTAGCTCTGGCCATGCTGCCCTGTCCTTGCAGCCCCTCTACTCTGCCCCCCCCCCATGCTGCCCAGCGCCGGCCGCCCCGCACTCACCATAACAAAGGGGCCCGCCCCACTATATATGTGTATAGCTGCCAGAGAAACCTACTCTCCACCCTGGGCTCAGCAGGCAGGGCGGGATATTTAAAAATGTCCCATCTTCAGCTCCTAGGCTGGATGAGTCAGTAGCCTGCTGGTCTGCTGACAGACTGCCAGTGTTAAGAAACAGCAGCTCACTGCTGCAGCTCACCAGCCACGTGGGGGGCTTAGCCTGTGGCGACACACTTGCTGCTGTGCCACGACACAATTTTGTGTCACGATACAGTGGTTGAGAACTGCTGGTCTAGATGATTAAAACAGCTTGTTTCTCTTACAATTTAGGAATACCATCTAAGTGTTTCCAAAATATTTTCCATTTTTTACAAAGAAGAAAATCATTGGATATTGATAGTGGCTTGCTATGAGGACATTTTGGCAAAGGGCTATGGAAAAAATAGTTTAAAAATATAAGACTGGTATAAAAATGTGAAAAAAGTTATACAATCTCTTTTGTACTTGCTTTATAGAAATACTTTTTCACTTGCCCAAGGTAACACAGTAAATCAGTGTCTAAGCTTGGATTAAGACTCAGAATTCCAGGTTTCTAGTTCTCTGCTTTAACCATTTGGACAGATACTTAGATTTTTTTTAGTCACTTAGGGCCAGTTTATCATAGGAATTTAAGTGCCATTGAAATCAAAGGAAGTTAGGTGCCTAATCTGTTCAATTGCTTTAAAAAAATGGCACTGTTGGTCAAATACTCAATGGTCATTTGACCAAAAAAATTGAAAGTTTCAATCATGTCACCAAATGATTGATTTGGTGGAAATGTTTTGACACATACATCCTAAACTGTCATGTGTTTGTCATGGAATATTCGTTTAAATGAAGCATATTTTCTAGTGGTATTTTAATACTCCATGGAAGTGTCACACTCAAAGCAGGACCTGGAGATGTACTGTCCTCCAAGGAGTTGGAGGGAAAGGAAATAATCAAGTGAAGAACACATGATTCCATGCCAGAAAGAGGTTGGGGGCGGGAGAATCAAGTCAAAATGCAATAGATGTACTTTGGCAGTGTTCAATGATTTACTACAAATAAACATGCTCCCTGGGAAGTGAATATAGACCAGTGGTTCTCGACCCAAAGCCCGTGGGCTGCTTGTGACCCAGTCATAACTGGGACAGGGTGGGTAGAGCACATAGGATTGGGCCCAGTGGTGTCAGCCCTCCTCCCCCGGCAGGACTGGCCCCAGCAGTATCAGCAGGAGTCCAGGGTGCTCAGGATCATGGCTCCAGTGACTCTGGGTGAAACAGGCTCTCTGGCACTAGAGGGCTGCATGGCTGAGCTACATGGGAGGGAGTGCAGGGTGCCTGGAGGATAGACTCTAGGTGGGAGGACTGGTGACTGGGAGCAGTCCTTGGATGGGCAGTGGGCTAAATATTGTGGCACAGTCCTTGGATGGGGCGTTGAATTCTGGGGGCAGTCCTTAGGGGTGTTGGGAGCAATTGATGTGGGTATTAGGGGACAGGACCTAGGTGGGGGGCTGGGTGCATGGGGACAGTCCCTAGTGGGGGACTGGATGTTGGATGGAGTGGTCCCTGGTGGAGCCGTTTCTTCCTGGACAGGGCACTATGTCTCGAAAAGCAGGCACATGTGCCAACTCAATGTTGGTGGGGTGTCTTGAAGCTGGGGGGATAGTCCCTGGCTGGGGTGCTGGATGCCTGGGGGAACAGTCCCTGGCTAGGAGAGCGCCCCACACTGGACAGTGTTCCCCATCTTTGCAGACAGGCTCCACCGCCACGCTCTCCAGGTGCTCAGCCCAGCTGCGCCACCAGCAGCAACGCAGAAGTGAGGGTGGCAATACGCCAGGCCTTGCCCCCTTACAGGAAATGAGCTCATTTTAGAGGTTAATGTTTTGACTTATTTTGCTAATTTGAAATGCCCTTGGTAGACATTTGCCAATGTTGAAATGAAAGATATTATATCGACTGGAATCGTATTGCTGTCCTATAACAAATACTAAACCTTTTTTTTAAATTTATTGGTAGCTGTACAGGTAGTAAATATGTTGTGTGGATACAGCCCACATAACAAAGACAGAGCTCCATATGCAGCCCTCAGTGGGAAATAAGTTGAAAACTACTGATATAGACTAATAAGTAATCCTGAACCTGACTGAGAAACATTGGGTTTGATTCTCCTATCACTTATACATAAGTGTAAATCCAGTGACTTCAGTAGAATTGCCCCTGCCCTGACTAATATTGGTGTGAAAGGAGAAACAAATCCACCATTATTTGTAGAGCTGAATGTAACAGTAAGATTTTGGTGTGTAAGTTTTCTCTTAGTAAGACTGTACAAACCATGGCATTTTGCTGACTAATGACTGAATTAATAGCCATTAACGAGCAATACATTTCTGAGCAGCAATCTGATCCAAATCAGTTAAGGCTGTGTGAAAAATCTCATTCACTATGTACCTTTTAATTATGTTAATGCACAGCAGCTACACCCTTGCCAGATAAATCACAATTCTCATTTTAAAGCTTTTGGTTGGATTAACTACTGTTTTCTAATTAGAAAATTGACTTCCTGTGAACCCTGAGATGCAACACGATAAGTATTCAGTGAGAAAACCAAAGGTTGAGGGGTTGCATCCCTCTAGCTATCATGGGAGACGTGCCAGAAGAGGCATATTTCAAGGACAGTACAGTAGTTTGATTTTTAATCTGTGCTATAACCAGTTACTAAAGCCTATGTTGTGGTTTGTAAGATGTAGCTATGGGGAAAATGGCTGGGAGGGAGGGAGTTGGAAATAAGAAAAAGGGACACTATAGAGTTGACCTGCACAAGGAGGAACCCTGAAAAGCCTTGGGCATGCCTGCCATAACAGGGGCTTTTACCCCTTGTGTTAGGAGAGAGCATGTGTTCCTCCACATACAGGCTCAGGGTTATTGAATGGCAAAGGAGCTCTGGGTTCGGGCGTCTCACCCTTTGGGGTGCTTTGCACTACTGGCAGCCCTGATCTGTCCTTGATTTATCTAGTTACAACAGATAATAATTATCTAGTTACAGCAGATAATAATTATTATCCGCAACTTGCAGATGAAGAAATTGAGGCCCAGTGAGGTGGCTTTCAAGAGGCTAAACACCAAATCCATGTCAGAGTCAGAAATATCAGCCACTCTGCCTGAGTCCCAGCCCTGAGCTCTAACCATCATGTTGTCTGACCTGCTCTGGGAAGATTGGTTTTATCAATTATTTGACCTGCCAGATATTGAAATGGTGCCATGTGGAGTGTCATCACACCAGGAAGTGGCATGTCAGAAAGGGACATTGCTATTGGTATGGTCCGGGTTTCAGACAAAGATGATTGGTACAAATGAATGATCATCCCTCCTGGAGTGAAATGTTATTCGTGGTTAATCTCTAGAACTCAGCATGCATGTGGACAGAATAAATCCGATCTGACCTCTACAAGCATAGGACAATGGGACCAGGAAAGTGAGATTCCACCTATTCCACCCATTCTAGACCAGCTTCAAAATAAAAATAAAAAATTTAAATAAATACACAAAACCCAAGTCATTTCCAATACATTCCAGATCTTTATCATTATTGCATACCACTGCAGATCCAATGCGACTGATTTTGATTGGGTTCCCTCGCCCAGAGAGATCTAGTTTTGCTCTATCCATTAGGTATAGGCAAGCGTCCAGAATGCCCTCCTCAAACTAAATAAATAGGGAAAAAAAAGAAAAGAGACTGTTTCAGTTCTTACTCTGAAAAGCAAATTAAAAAGCTAATATTCTTTGCCTTTAAAATATATTGATCAACATCATGTTTTAATTCAGTGTTTAGAAATACAGTTATTCTTGTTCACTAATTATCCATATTTAGCAAGAAGTGTTCCAACTGAGAAAAATGTAGTCTTGCTTTCAAGTCATTTCTCATCTAGGCACCTAAAGGTTATGACAACACAGTCATTTTTTACAGTACACAACATTTTAAATGGCTATTGAGAGCAAAATATAACAACAACAAGAAGAATGCTGATCTATTCAATAAGAACGCTGTGTCCTTCACAGATCCTAGAGCTGTTGATTATAGAGGACCTTTCTGACATAGCTACTGCAATGCCCAAAGTCGAACCAAAAGTGCTTTACCAAAGTTAGGGCAGTCTCTGTATTTAAAAAGTAATATGTTTGTTTCTGTGTTTAAAATTACTAACTATGGCTATGTCTACACTTACTAAAATTAGTTCGAATAAGTTAATTTGAACTAAATAATTCAAACTAATTTTAGTTAGTTCGAATTAACTTAATTCGAACTAGCAAAATTTAGTTCGAGCTAAGCAAGTGCCATTCATGGCACTTGCTTAGTTCGAATTAGCGAATTGCATTGAGTTCAATGGGCCGGTTAGTTCGAACTAAGCAATTAGCTTGAACTAACATGGCCACATTGGTTAATTCGAACTAACTAGTTCGAATTAACCCTTAGTTTGAATAGCATATTCAAATTTATTAGTTCGAATTAAGGAAGCCCTTAATTCGAACTAATGAAAGCCTAGTGTAGCCATGGCTTAAGTTAGTTCAAATTAAGCTTCCTTAATTCAAACTAACTTCCCAGTGTAGACATAGCCTACTAGGCACATTGTATTTATTAGTTCTGGCCTACGCAGTTTGGACTAAAAAAATAACAAGTGATCTAAAGTAGTCTTCTTTAAAAACATAGTCTAAAAGACTCCAGCATCTGAAATCCAGTAATAACAAGCACAAGAATGAATAGGGAGCAGAGGTGCCTAAACAGACCAGAATCCATCATCAAATAACTTGCCCTTTGATGTAGTTCAATTTGCTTAGGAGAAATTGGATAGCTGCAGAAAATACCACTGTCCCCCAGAAGAGAATAGGGGACAGAGAAATGCACAATAATAAAATGACCATCATCTATGTTCATTGAAAACACATTCAACAAAGTTATTTTTCTATTGCAGGTTGCAACATACATCAAAAAGTACACACTACGAAGCTCTTCCTCACTCATTTAATTTCCTATGAACAATGGAATGCACATACACAGCATGCATCCATTTCTTAAAGAAACAAATATGCTATAAAGGTTTTGTTTTCTAATTGATCTAAAATAGAAAAATTGAACTGATCATAAGTATTTATATATTGTTGCACTCTCCAACACAGTATCAACCAGGAAAGTCAATGAACATTTATTGTCGGTCAGCTCCTTGCTTCTCCTAACCACCATTGCACTCATTTGGTTTCTCTGTTATATCATTATTAAACTCATTATTAAATAATCAGTTATAATCTTAGAGTGCAAAACTGAATTCAGTGGAGGCCAACATTTCCCCACCCAAGGAGCTAATGCCAGAGTCAGATCATCCACACAATATTGAGTGTTCACACTGGAAATCAATGGGATAATCTAATTGGTGTGTATTGAAAATAATCCTGGACCAAAGATAGATCTGTAAAGACACCCTTTTTAAACAGCATCCTCATAAGAGAGGACATAAATCTTCCGACTCATATCTGCTGGCCCCAGCCCTGTTTGCTACAACTCACTCTGCTCATGGCTTGAACCAATGATGTCACTTTCACCAATGTAAAAAATCTGTTTTCTTCACATTTAGTCATCACCAGAGTCAAAGACCTAGTTCACTGAAGTATATTCTGCATTTAACCCTCACTATCTACAGTTTATTAGACATTAATTTAACTGTTCCTGCCTGAAGATCTCAGCCTCATTGGCATAAATAGAGAGACAGCAAGACAGGGAGAAGGGGGGGTTAGGAGATGAGGAACACAGAAATTGCTATCATCATGGAAGTTCCTTCTGCCTTAAATACCTACGAATTGACTTAGTATGTGGTTAGAAAGACAAGGTGGGTGAGGTAGTATATTTTACTGGTCCAATAAAAGATATTACCTCACCCACCTTGTCTATTATCTGGGACCAATGTGGCTATAATACGGCAAACAACAAGAGTAAATGTGTGTAAATAACTGGGTTAAAAGAACAAGAGAAGAACTAGATGGCCACCAGTGTACTCTAGTGTGTCTGCTTCACTGAAGCAACACAAAGCAGCCACGTAAACCAGGCTAAACTTTTATCTATATTGCTCCACCTTCTATGCCAGTTATTTTGCAATATTTACGTCCAACTCAATGCCATGTCTTCATCTCTTGCATTCAACTGCTGCCTAGTGAGCAATGGACCTGACGCAAATCACAGAATCTGAAGATCTCCAAAATTTTGGAAGTCAGTGGTGCCTTTTGCATTGACACAGCAGTGGCAAGTATCCAGAAAATGCCACTGAATGTGGTCCATACCTCATAAAGCAGTCATTCTCTGCTTGAGATTGTCAAGGACAAAAAATAATTAAAGACGGAGGTGTTCTGGCATAGCTAGTTGTAGAAACTGCTCCATGGAATTCAACTTCTAGACAGACAGCAAGACTGGGGAGGAATATACAGACACACAGAGGTCTTGTCTTCACACAAATGGGCAAACACAAACTAAGTCACTTTACTTTACTTTAGTTGGGGAAAATCCTGGTCTGGTCTCTTATTTCATTTTAAGTAAAACTTGTTACAAATTGACATACACAAAAATGAAATAAAAGTTGGTTTCTAAAAGTGTCCGTAAGCCTTTTATGTCATTGTTTCCTCACACTCTTTTATTCCCAGTGTCTGATTCCCTCTATTAGTCTTCTTGGGACAGCTTTTCCTGCCCCAATGCAGTGGCCAAGGTTGCCACGTGTCCAGTTTTTGCAATTATGGTGTAATCTCATTCCCCCACCCCATGGCCCTATCTGTGCATGGTAGTTTCCTGCACTTTAATTCACTTCCATCAGCATTCTTTACTCCTATCATCCATGATTTCTAAATTAAACACAAATTTAGAAAGTAACATTTTTCAAAGTGATTGAATATTGGGTGATACCCAAATGAAAGTCAATTGTGGAGGTTCAGAAATGTGGTACATTCCATTTGGTTGAAAATTTGGAATCCATCTGTATATAGTTTTCAGGTCTGATTTTCCATTGCTGGACACCTTGAGCAGTTTATTACAGCTATATAACTTGATTGATCAAAATCAGGATTCTCCACTCACTTTCACCCAAGTTTCATCTGTCTTTCACTCACTTTACACAAAGGAAAGGACAATAAATGGTACAAAGCAGCAGAAAAAGTTGGGGCCTCCAGGTTTAAGTGAAAAATGAAAACATATGACAGGTATATGCCGATAGGAACAAGCAACATGTTTGTGAACAAAGAGCAAGAGGTTTGGGGGGATGGGATTGGAGGAGGAAAAAATCAACCCATGCAACTTCTCACAGGGAACCCAGTGTTTATGTTAGAAAAGTTCCATAATCCAGAATTATTTTTTAAAAAAAAAAAATCAAACAAATCTTATAACTGAAAATGTTCTAGGAACCCTCAAAGCCTGTGTCAAGATAACACATGAGAAGAGTATACTTACGTCTACTGAGCTGTTAGAACTAAAGAGAAGAGGAAAAGGAACAAACTATGCTAGGAATTATTTTGCACAACATTTGACGGTCGTTTAATTTTTTTTTAAAAAGAAAAGCTTAAAAATCACTGCCCCCCTTTTCTCTTGAGCTAACTGGCTTGACCCTGAAAGGCAATAATACAGCAGAAGAAATATTGGTGAATTTCAGAAATGTCAGCTGATGACTTTAATTCTCAATGGACAGGCTCTCAATATCTGAAATATGCCCCTAAAACAAGCCTTTTAAATATTAGATATTATGAAATTACATGTCTGGATTAGGTATATATCCACTTCATGCAATATTAAAATTATGCCTTCTGTGTTTCTCAGAAAGGGTGATAATGCACTTGAGAAGCTGCAAGCTAAACCACAGTCTGGTATCAATTGAACTATCCTGCAGTACTACTGGGGCCAGCAAGAGAAATTCTAAATGGCTCACCTGACCATAATTCCAGCTTCTCGTTTTCATATTGTTGATGTCTCCATGGAAAACAACACCAAGGTCATTCAGGACATACTCTTCCCTTTCCTTCTCATCATCCAGAAACACAGAATCTTCTGTATCAGAATGTACACATAACAACCATGAGTACAGCCATTTGGTTTTTATAGGGGACAGATTTAAAGATACTGTATTATAGGCATCTTAAATTAAAAGTGACTTTTGTTCACCAAGTGTAATATTATTTCTTCCAACACAATACAAATAACAATAATTATAGCAATTACCATTAGAAATAAGATGTACAACATAAAAGTATGAAAGATGTAATATGCTGACAACTTTTGACTATTTTCAGCAGGATCTGTAAAGCATGATTAAAATGTCACATCTTATCAACCATTTTATGATTACTGTGCATCACTAATTTAAAAGGCTGAGCACTGTGACGCACTTCTGCAGCTACAAAACAGATCAAAGACTAACAATTTCAAACCTATTCATGTTAATGGAAAATAGCTCAGTGTCAAGTGATTTAAAGAAAAATCTCTATTGCATTAAAATGATTACAGAACTTGGATTGCCAGTTTGGATTCTTTTTCCTGTAAATATAGATGTTATTGTACATTTGGACCCCTTAGCATGACTAAGCATCCAATAAAGTCAGGAAATACTTGCCTTTTGAAGTGGAAAACATGTAGAAGAATCCTTTGTCAAAAAACATTTTAAGAAATATTTTCTAGATTAATCTCATTTCAGTCAAGACCACACACACCTTGAGCCTGCAAACAATATCTCCCAAGTTTAAAAGACATGAATAATCCAACTGAAGTCAATAGGACCCCCTCATGCTTAAATATAAGTATGGGCAGATCAGTGTAAATTGACTAAGTTCTGTAGACTTCAATGTTAGTTCTGTTGACACCAGCTGAGTATTGGCCTCCATCTGTAAGGGCTTGCCAGGCTGGGGGCTTTGAGATATAATGTAATATGCAATGGCAATGAAAATGTAATTGTGTGTCATATGCAGTGAAGTAAAAACACAGCCACCAATATTAAATGAAATGGAAATAATGGCTTGTGGTATTGTGATATGAGGCAAATATGAAACTATGTCTTGTCACCACTGTACCAGTGGTTGGTTCTCTCTTGTGCCATCAAAATTAGCAATGGGGCAGAGTTAATGATACAGTTTATTTTAAATAACCTACAGTTTTGAATCCATACAAATAGAATATGTATTCCCATTTTTTTTAATTCTTTAAGTTTCTTCCCTTGTCCATAATAACACGGTAGCTTGGGTTGAAACTTGCAGTGAACTCTTGGCTCCATTAAAATCAATGGCAAAGCTGCCTTTGACATTAAAGGAGCCAGGGTTTCACCGCTGTGTACAGTCTTAGCACAGCTCAGTATAAACATATTTTTGCAAAGAGAAAAATTGGTTTGTTTAATTATTAGCTCAGAAGTGGCTTTAGGTTGACTAATAGTTAACTCATACTGTGCTGTGCGCTTGGTTATCACAACTATTATGATTTACTATCATATATTCCACTTTTGGGAAAACTGGCTAAAATTAAAGCTTTGTCAGATTTGCAAGTGAGCACAAATTTTTTTGCACAGCTTTAGGCTGATCTTTTTAGGCATCTTTCCAGCCAGTAGTCTGAGTGGAACAGAATTGTAGTGCTGTGCAGGAGACCTTCCAGTGCATCTGGTCCAGCTGGAAAACTCAATAAACTTTATTTAAACCAATGTTTTCATGTAAGCATCCTACAACTAATTCATGATTTTATCACTACCATCTTAGTCCCCAGCTAGAAAAACACCACAGAAGATTTAAGGACCTACAAATAAGCAAAGTCAACCTGAAGAAGAGGTCTGTGTAGCCTCCAAAGCTTGTCTCTCTCACCAAGAGTAGTTGGTCCAGTGAAAGATATTACCTCCCACCTTCTCTCTCGAAGTAGGACAGGCAGGGAACAGGTGACTTGCTGATATTGCTCTTCTATGACATTTTGTGGAAATAGTTTTGGCTGCAAAAATCCAATAACTTCTGCATAGCTTTAGGGGCTTCCCCACTACTCGTGCAGTGTTGGATCAGGAGCCTTCCAAATCACCACCAGATTTGGAGTTAAGGAAGAACAAACAGCAAGTAGCTTTTATTCTTTCGCCCTGCACTTCCAAATTTTGAGACTCTCCCCTCCACAGCCGTGTGTACGTGTAACATGAAGTTACCCAGTGCAGTACTTTGTCCCCACATCATGCCTGGGCCCAGACAGGTTTACAAACCTGCGACTGGCTATGAACTGAGGTTATATCTACACTGCGGGTGAAGATGTCACTGCAGCTCAGGTAGGCATACCCACGTGAGCTTTCATCTAGTAAGCATGCCTAAACAGATGTGAAGATAAGGCAGCACAGGCTTCAATGCAGCCTCGCATCATGTACCTGCCCAGGGGACCAAGCAGGCTTGTATGGCCCATGAGAAAGCCCACGCAGTCATGTCTTCATTGATATTTTTAGCATGCCAGCTACATTAAAACCAGCACACTTGCACTTACCTAAGCTGCAAATCACACCTTTCAACAGTGTGCATACATACTCTAATACAGTGTTTCTCAGCCTTTTTGATACCAGAGATCTGCTTGCTGCCTTCCTAAACTGTGGCAGGGAGATCTTAGGGACTGGCACTGGACCACAGGTTGGTTGTTGGGAAACACTGCCCTAAAAGACCTGGGTCTTTTAGCTCAAGCAGTAGAGGACAGTGTTTTTCAATTCAGAGGCCCCGAGTTACCTATACAGATTTAGAAATTCAGGACGGATCCTTAGGTGGCATAAATTGAAATAGTTCCATTGATTTATACCAGCTGAGAATCTGACCGTAAGAAAGTAGCTTGTCAAGTGAGTTTTCCTAGTTTCTGATTCCTAGCTCTGAACAACTCCTGCATAGCACTTGTCTTTGTTATTTGAAGATTGCATAATTTTTGTAAAAATCAGATGAAGATTGATTAAATCCTTTGCTGCTCTGTTTTTGCCTGAAAATGTTTGTATTTTACTAAAGCAAGAAAAGAGGAAAGCCCTAGAAATCAAGTCCTTTGATTTCTGACAGCTCTCAATGCCACTGTTTAGAGGAGAACATGAGACATTTGTGAACTACTTTGATTGTAAGCACTCTGCAGGTTGTACAAACCCAAAATTATGCTGTGTAGGTGGAGCTACAGATCTGATGAACAGGAGGAATCCAGGAATTCTACTAAATAGGTTTGGCCTTGGAAATAAATAAAATTCTAGTAATTCGGGGGGGAGAGGTTACTAAATGTAATTGCCTGCATTTTACCAGTGTGAAGAGCAGTAGAGTATACATACTTGAATAAAGTAATGTAGATAAAGGGCCTATTCTAGGTTGGCTCCTTTTGTAAGAGCAAGGAAGGGAAACCCACAGGAAGGCCTTCCCTTTTGTTCCCCTAATACAAGGGCCAGCCATAGCATACACTGTGCCCTAGTGAGCAGAGAAAATGCTCTTTGCTAACACCTCCTACAAGTCAGTAGCTATGCTTAAGTGGATGGCTCTGGCAGGGGGAGCTTGTGGGGAGCTCCCGAAGCCTTTCTTCACTGCCAGAGCCTTGCACTGAGCCCTGGTCTACACTGACAGCACCGGGGAGTTTTAAATCAAGGCCTCTCTCTGCATGCAGCACTGTGCCTCTCTGTTGCGCCTGCAGCAGAGAAACAGCAAGGAAAGATTTTCCTGCTTTTTTTCTTTAGAGAAGAGGGGCAGAGGAGTGAGCGGAGGACGACTGCCTCCCCACAAGTGCAATGCCCACAACTCCCCACGACCGCCTGCTACCCACAGTGCAGTGCCTTTCAGGAAGTAATGTGAGCAGTGGGGACGTGAGACCCCGAGTAAGCAATCTGCTGTGATCACTCACCTTCGCCTTCTGTAATGTGACAGCCTAAAATTGAATTATAATCTCACCCTCCCCCGCAGGTAGGCAAGCCCTCTGATAGGGAAAGGCTCCAGCAGCCGGAAGGAGGAAGGCTACTCTGCTAAAAATAGCAGTGTAGACAGGAAGGCACTGCTTGGTCAGAGAGAGAGAGCAATTCTGCCATATCTTTACTCACCTAAGCAGTGCCTTACCATCTACACTGCTATTTAGACCTGTG
Source organism: Pelusios castaneus (assembly GCA_007922175.1). Lineage (NCBI taxonomy): Eukaryota > Metazoa > Chordata > Testudines > Pelomedusidae > Pelusios > Pelusios castaneus. The sequence continues at coordinate 21,041,571 of ML685780.1, forward strand.
TAGCGGGAGTGGGAGGGGGCGTGGCAGAGAGAGGGGATGCAGAGTATATACTCTACATGCCACTGCGAGGAGTGTGCAGGGTACCCATAACCACAGTAGTTCAAATCTGACCCTTAACTGCAAAACTGCAGAAGATGTTCTATGGCACGAAGTTGGATTCACAAGCAGTTCAGGGCTGTCCATTTATACATAATTCTCACATTATATACCGTATATTCAAGGATGAGCAGAAGAAATTTGTAATTAGAATGGCAAAAATATGTAGACGCTAAATAGCTGAAATACAACGCTCACTTAATGAAAGGCTGTAATGAGTGGAATGCATTACTTCAGCCAGTGAAGCTTGACCCAGTAAAGTGTATAGGCCTATACACAGAGTGTCTACAAAACCCAGCAATATAAGGCCTGAACCTGAGAGCTTCTGAGCTCTCATAGCTAATTGAGATCAAGAGAAGTTATCGGAACGCAGCATCTCCTGTAATCAGGCTCATGGTTCCCATATCTAAGACCATTAAAGGTGCATGGTTTACCTAGTATGTAAAAATCTCTGAATTCTGTAGTGTGCTGAGAGCTTGAGTTGAGGCACTCATCTTTCAGGCCTTCAAGTAATGTAGCTGAATTAGTGAAGTCTGGTGATTACTCATATATCCAGCCAGTAGGAAAGTCATATGAGAGAATTCAATGACTTTTAAAGCAAATAGCTCCAGAATCGTTCTCTAGATTGACTGGTAAAGTATACATACTTGTTCTGAAACTGCAAAACATGCAAACTTGATCAGAAAGGTATGTTAAAACCGAACACTTGTAACAAAGGTGCTATACAGGAGGACGCAATTATTTCACTTTTGTCATTGAGGAAATCTCAGTTAGATACACAGACGTTTCTTCAAAACAATGAGCCAGAAAGCTCCAAGTGAAAGACAAAACTTGAGCTCCAATATAAAAACATTCCCATTTATTCACAGCATTTGTTTCCCTTTTTAAATGGTTTATTTCACCTAAAGGTTATGTATTAACCTGGCAAGTGAACCTATAGATTTTTATACTACTGCTTTCTATGCCAGTCAAGGATTGTATTTAAGCTGCTGAGTCTTTATAGACTTTGGCTGATTCATTTAACAAGTGTGTTTGGTCAGGGTGCATGGTGAAGAGGGGCAATCTCCCGCATGTGGTCACAGAAAGAGGCTGGCGAAAAATAAGTGTTGTAGCCAAAACTGCTTAGAAACATGTGGGAAGACACAAATATAAATCATAATGAAATCATGCCCTTGGATGTGCAGAAAATTAAACTTGTCACAGTCATCAAGGGCTGTGACTTGAAAACATGCAAAGCGATATCCCAACAGGCAAAAAGGGCCAGTGTCTGCATGTAGAGAGTGGTGGTCTACTCAGCACAAGGCTGTCTAGGAAACCCTGGGGTAAGCTGCTTCTTACTTGTTCTACTCTTGTGGATTCATAATGGCTCTGTGTACATGCATGGTATTAGCAGTTTCACTGCCTCATGGCAGAGCCTTATGTAATAATCTTGCCTACGGAGACTTATAGTTTCTAAAGCCAGAAGGGCCCACTGTGATTATGTAGATCAGTGCTTTTCAACCTTTCCTCCTTAGTGGACCCCTGAAAAATTTCAAATGGAGGCGCAGACCCCTTTGGAAACCTTAGGGTAAGTTGTTCCAATGGTTAATTAGTCTCACTGTTAAAGATTTACATATTGTTACTAGTCAATTTGTCTAGCTTCAGCTTCCAGCCTTCGGACCTTGTAATACCTTTCTCTGCTAAATTGAAGAGTCATTATTAAATTGGTTCCCTATGTAGTTACTTCTATACTGTAATCCAGTCACCCCTTAACTTTGCCTTGGTTAAGCGAATTAGATTCAGATTCCTGAGCCTACCACTTTAAAGGGAATTTTTCTAATCCTTTAATAATTCTCGCAGCTCTTCTCTGCACCCTCTCCAATTGATCAGCATCCTTCTTGTGTCAATACTATAAGAACTGGACACAGGTTTCCAGCAGCAATCACACCAGTCCCAAATGCGGACGTAAAATGCTCCTCCTCTACTCCTATTTAAGATTCCCCTGTTTATGCAGTCAAGGATTGCATTAGCCCCGTTGGCCATAACATCGCACGTGGACCTTATGTTCAGTTGATTACCCACCACAACCCTGAGATCTTTTTCCAGAGTCGCTGTTACCCAAGATAGAGTCCCTCACTGTGGCTGCGTCTACACTGGTAAATTAAGTCGACTTAAGCTTGGCTTAAGTCGACTTAATGTGCCCTGCGTCTACACTATACTTTGCTTAAGTCGACTTAAGCAGCTTGCTTAAGTTGACTTAAGGAAAATAAAATCAACGTAATGAAAATTAAGTCGACTTTATTAAACCACCTTTCTACTCAACCTAAGGCTTAATTCGACTTTCTAAAGTCGAATTAAGCCAGTGTAGCCCTGGGGTAGCCCTAAGTC
>ML685780.1:21049033-21069395 GCA_007922175.1 Pelusios castaneus
TGGGCCAAAGCACTCCTTGTACAAAAACAAAGTGCTGCAGAGTAGCGTATACTATTAATAATGCCAAACTCATTTATCACAAAATATGAGGCTAGTTATTTGGCACTAAGGAAGCTTATATAATATTATGGGAAAGAGATTGTATCTACCAAGAAGGAAGAGCTCCAGGAGTGCATTAAAGCTAGCTGGAGCCTATACATTCTAAGCATTTGAAGCCATTCTAGATTCTGGATCTGTCTGTATTCCAACTTTTATTGTGTGGAGGCATTGTGTTGTCAAACTATTTTGAAAAGTTGCTGATCAGAACTTGCAACTCATTTGTACTCACTTCAAAAATGCCTTCCACATAGCATTCACTTTGTAAAACGCACATATGGGAGCACAAATGCCGATTGGTTTTATAAGCACATATGGAGCACAGGGGTTTACAAATTTAGTTTTTTGAACCAGGTCAGTAGGAAAGGAATCACTTGAAAATATGGTATCATAGAAGACAGGTTTGATGGTAATAAACATGGTTTCATTAAGTTATATCAATTTTACGTATGCGTGTGCACACACACACCATGAACCAATGCTCACTGACATCAGTGGAAAGACTCAGTGGTCTTTGAATCAGTCACAGAGGGTGCATCTACACTTGTAAATTTAGTCGACTTAATTTACTCTGTGTCTACACTACATTTTCCTTAAGTCGACTTAATTTACTCTGTGTCTACACTACATTTTCCTTAAGTCGACTTAAGCAAGCAACTTTACTAAACCTGGTTTAAAGTCGACTTTAGGCTTACATCAACTTTCTAAAGTCGACTTAAGCCAGTGTAGACCTGGAGTAGCCCTAGTTGATTTAGGACTCTCCAGGACTCCCCCACTGCCCTCCCTGCCAGGGGGGGTGGCATAGAGGGAGCCTGGCATGCCCCCCCACACGGCAGGGCAGAGCCCTGCCCACCCTGCCCCTATGCCCTGCTGGGGTCCCTGTCTCCCTTTGCCCCATTGTACCCAGGTACAATGGGGCAAAGGCTGAGCCCCCTGGCAATTGACAAGGGGCGCCCCCCCCTTGCCACCGTGGACCTCTCCCAAGTCCACCTAGCCCCTAGAAGTCAACCTAGGTGTCCAGTGTGGATGCTCTAGGTCAACTTTGTAAGTTTCCCCCCTAAGTCGACTTAATTTTATAGTGTGGACATGCTAAGTCGACTTAGCTAAAGTCGACCTAAATTAACAAGTGTAGACATAGCCAGAGAGAGCAATCAAGTAGCTATCCTGGCCTCTGGGTACTTTTACCTAAAGTTAAAGTAAAGCCAGCAGCTGCTGCCCACTCACAAACCAGAAAATAACCAACCATGCATAAAAATATAAGTCAAGACCAGACAATAACTCCCTCCATCACAAATTTTATCACACCCTTGTCTTCCCAAGAGCTTGGGGAAACAGATGGGCCTTCCACAGAGGAATAAATATCTGAATATTGCACACGCCTCACCTGGGCACCATGGATTAAAGAGTATGTAGGTGTCAGTCTCTGGGTTTCTCTTGGTCCGGAGAATGCCGAAGGGAGTGAGGACAGCAACATAGAAACGGAATTTCCCCACAATACAGGTCGGGGCAGACATGATGGCCAGCCTAATGGAACTGCCCTCTTTCCAGGTAATCTTCGCTCCCCATGTCCCACTTTGCAGTTCTTCAACCAAAGGGATTGGAATGTAAGTGCCTTTGTTTTGCTGTGGATAACGACCTGCAGCAACAGAAAGAAAGGAGGATCCATCTGTGAACGCATTCAACAGCTTTGTAAATGCCTCAGTTTAACTCTCATTATTTCCTTGTGCTCCTCTTGTCTGTTTGCTGCATCCACCAGTTGGCTCATCTTCAGTTTATATGGGACTCTCTGTTATATGTTTGTACAGTTCTTAGCACAGCAAGGCCCTAACCTATAGGCATTACTGCCGTACCAATAATAGACAACTTCACATCTCAGTATTGTTTAGCTATTGCTGCAAATGTCCCCTGAACTCCAAATTGCTCCTTGCCCTAATAAATCATGTCAGTTCTCAGCAAACTCTTATATAGATGAATGGAAAGAAAAAGAAAAGGGACAGACAAGTCTAATAATAGTAGAGTGAAAATATAGCACATCACTACTCTGAAGTGGAGTATGCAAGGTGCGTAAATGATTTTCTTTCCTGGTTATTTTTATAATGCTGACGTAGAGATAGTCCCAGATCTGAACTTCCTTAAACTTTGGGAAAACACATCTCCAGCTCTGGATCTGAACTCTGTAACTTGGCCCAGCCTTGCGTTTCTAACGTCTGGGTCCACTGTGCTTCCATCTGATGGATTGTTCAGGACTGCATAAATAGCACTTTTTGCCCTGGAGGCCAAGGATGCAGCAATCCAGAAACCTTACATATTTTGTTTATTGAGGCATGCAACAGAAGTAAGAGACCTACAAAAGAAAAAGGAATTAGAAAGAAAAACCAAAAATCAATAGAATACACAAGAAAAGGCCATTAAAAGAAGTAACCTGTAAAGGGACAAGACTAAAGAAATAACAGAGTCAATGGCTTTGTGGTAACAAACAGTTTTGATCTGAGTAAAGGACTGTCCTTTAAACCAGTGCTGGATATAACCTTGCTTCCATCTACAGCAGGTATTTTGCTCCCAATTTTGATGTATGGTAATTGCATAAACCAACAGCAGCAGAAGACAGAACAACCAATCATCTAGCTGAACCTACACACTTGACAAGTTCCCAAGGGGTAATAGCCGAGTTAGTCTAGTTCAGCAAAACAAACAAGGAGTCCTGTGGCACTTTTAAGTGTCACAGGACTCCTTGTTTGTTTTGCTACACACTTGAAACACACATACATGTACTGCTTTTGAAAAATACCTTTCTGACTCATTGTGAGGGGTTGGTCTGAACAGTCTAGTGCACATTAGATTTAGGAAACAATTCTGCCATCCTCGCTACACCAATGTTGCACCATATAGAAGCTGAACAGCATTCACAACGAGTCGGGAGAATTCCACCAGCAGAGAAGCAGCATTTGTAAGCCACCTTTGTCCTCTGGGCAACACCTCTCATGAGGTATAGCAAAGACTCTAACTGCCCTTAGAGTTAGATGATTAATAGCAATTCACTAGTTGCCCAAGAAGAGAGACACTCAAAAATCCAGATAAATCTTTTGATCTGTTGCTGCAGTACAAACCGTACTACGGGTATGAAGATTATATTTGTTAAAGTGATGATGGCTAGATACTTTCTGCATTTGAATGCCTATATTTTAGAAGAGCTACCATCAGGCACTTAAGAACATGTTCAACTTCAAGTATACGAGTAATTTCACTGAAGTCAATGGGACAGCTCGTTTGTTTGACGTTAGGCACATGCTTAAGTGCTTTGCCAAACTGGGTCCACTGTGGATAAGATTCCATTTATACTTTAGAACTCAGCAGGGAAATAGTTACCCGTTACCCACTAAAGCGAAATCGCAAAGCTATTAAGAATCGGATACTGTCCTGAATTCTATAAAGTGAACTCATTGAATAACTGAGTTCAAATGAAGTTCAGAGACAAGGTCTCAGAACCAAGTGTTATTACAGAAATCCTTATAAACAAGTTGGACTGCTCAGCAGATACCCCTAGAACTTCAGAACCATCTCATTCCAAAGCGCAGGATAAACCACTTGGTTTATTCAATTAAAAAACACAAGAGGAGAGTCTGAATTTTGTGCTGCTGAAAGGTGCCCTGATGACAGCCTGCTAAACAAAGGGGCAGACTTTTAAAGGTGTTTTAGGTACCAGATGCTTTTGAAAATTTCACGTGGTACCTAACTGTATCTTTAGACCCTTAGACACCTTTAAAAAAATCTAGCCCAAATGTTCAGTTTATCCATAGGTTGGATATAGCAGTACAACTTTCCTCACAGTGACCTGAGATGTGCCTCATCCTTGATCTAAAGGATCCTCTAGAGATGGGAATAAACTTCAGACCCTGGCCCCTCTGAGATTTCCTAAAGGATGTGATGATATTTTTATGGGGTGGGCATATGTTCACTTGAAGCATATAAATAGGGAACCAAATCATTATCAGAAGATGATGCCTTTGTTCACGGAGCAAATTTAAACCAGTGATCTAACGCTGATCCACAGCAGACCCATGCCAGTCGACTCAGAATTGGGGGGATTGGGCTATGGGCACGTTTAATTGTAGTGTAGATGTTCAGGCTCGAGCTAGACCAGGCACTAGGACCCTGCAAGGTGGAAAAGTCCCAGAGCATGGGCTGCAGCCCACACCCAAACATCTACATGCAATTAATCAGCCCTTTAACCTGAGCCCCACAAGCATGAGTCAGCTGACACCAGCCAGCCACAGGTGTTTGTCTGCAATGCAGACATACCTTTAGCCATTCCATACCTGGCAGCACATTGCTTTATTAAATGTAAACAAGCAGCAATAAGAATTGCCTATTAAACCTTGCATTCCTCTGGTCATTTTAAAATCACATCTTTTATTGTTATCTTATCTCTGGAAGGTCTCTTCCCAACTTTATGCCCTTTCTGGCACTACATGGTTTTAATCTGCAATTGTGTTTAGTGGCCTCAAACACTGTCTGCCAGTCTAATAAAAGAACTGATGAACTGTAGTCCCATCTGGTTGTAAAGCATGTCTTTGATGTCTGCACTTCAGCACAAACAGGAGAGCTCCCGAGAACAGGCAATGCCTCCAGGAAAAGGGCAATCCTATTCACTAGCTTCCGAGTTAAGTAGAGTTTATGCAGAAACTTTTGCACTTGGTTCCCAGGGGCCAAAAGTAGCCCACAGGGGCTTTCAAAGTGGCTTGCAGCTCCCCTCCTGCTGGCTATGGAAGGGAGCTGCTGCCTAAGGACCCAGGCAGAGCATGTTTACACGGGGCTAAAAGAATGGTGTAGGCTCCTTGCTGGAGCCACGGGGATGGGAGATCAGCACTCCTCTCCCCTGGCTCCAGCAGACAGCAAAACGCCCTAGATACTGAGGTTCCTATTGGAGCTAGAGAGAGGGGAGCTGCAGAAGGGAGCCAGTGCCTAAGGATCCAGATGAAGCACACAGGGCTACAGGATGCGTGTGGTTTCCCTGCTGCAGTTAGATAACGGCCTAATTTTAAATGTGAATTGATATAGTAATACAAGGATGCAGGACAGAACTCAGGTAGTCTTTAAAAGTGCCGCAAGACGCAGTTGTCTTTCTACAATAGACTAACACGGCTACCCCTTTGGAATATTTATCTAAGGTACTTACATCACCATAGTGCCTGAGCATCTCATAATCCTTTCATCCCATTAGTAATATTTAAGCTCTTGAAAATGTTACCTACTGTAATTTATAGGTGGAGAAACTGGATACATGTGAAGGTCAGAGGAGAAACTTGTTTGGAGAGGGGCAGGAGTTACAAACAGTTTAAGCAGGGGAGGAAGGTCAAGGAATGAGTATGTATATGTGAGATTTGAGAACAAGAAAGGTCCAGAAGGATAGTAGAAACATTTAGCAGTTGAACTGGACTGGACAGATGTAGTAAAGGGGCTCCTTTAGCTGGGAATCAGTCAAAATTTGTTAGGGAACAAGCAAGAAGAATTAGGAGTAGAGACATCAGAGACTGAAAACAAAGGTTAGTGGGAAGGTTCTGGGGTTTGGAGTGGCTAGGGTGTCTGTCTAGGGTGAAAAATATGGGATTGGTTTGTCATCATTTGCAATGAGCTTGTGAGAGCTGATGGAGTAATTCTGATGGATTATGCAACATGTATCATACATGATGATCTAGTGTCTTCAATACATACTTACATACTATTTTTTCCACAGGATCTTGGCCTCATTCAATTCAGAAGATAGGTGTGCTCACTCACAGGCATTTTACTTTCTCCTCATTATACAATGTGTGGGCCACAGGCCTTACTTATTTCACACAATCCATACTCCGCTCTGAAGCCAAAATGATTCATTTCTATGGCACTCATTACTATAGCTTGTGAGGGCTTCACAAATATTAATGAATGTTCACAAGGTCATTTTGAGAGGAAGGGTTATTACCCTCATTTTACAGAAGGAGATCTGAGACACAGAAATTAAGGTAAAAGTATCAACTAATATTTGGGTGATCACATTGAGATGCCTAGGGCCTAATTTTTCAGAGAATTTAGCAAAGCACAACTCCTTTTCACTGCAATTCTGAGTGCCTAGCATTTCAACAAATCAGCTTCAGCTCAGGCACCCAGAAAATGAGGAACACCCAATTAGTGACCACCTGTGGAGTTCGGTTTAAGTGACTAGTTCAGCCTCACACGGGAACTCTGTGGAAGAGGCAGGGATAGAATCCAAGTCTCCAGGGTGGCATGCACCTGCCTTAAGCAAGAGACCACCCTCATTCTTCCTGCCATCCCCTCACTCATTCATTATGCACCTTCCAACATCTGCAACAAATGCAGGGATGGGGGAAGGAGAAGTATGTGATTATGTAGTTAAAAACTGTATCATAATACAGATGCACAAGGGGGGCAAATTAAGCTTGCATTGGCAACTTTAGTTCTGTCGTATTCTTTTCCGTGCTAGATTTTGTAACCGTAACAGTCTTTTAACATATTTTGTGTCTAAATTCTTAGGGTTTAAAAAACAAACAAACAAAAAATACCTAGCAAACAGACAAACGCACCTCAAAATTCTATCATATTGACATTCACCTTGGTCATCAGCAGGGTCAGAAGCTTTAGAGTCACCATATAAACCTCCACCACTTGAGCTAATGGAATAACTGATAGTAATAGTGGGTTGTCATCAAGGTGGATCAGCACTGGAAGGGGGCGAGCTTTTGGCAGTGGATGTCACAGATATTTGCTGACTGTGAGGAATCGTGAAACTCAATGACCTTTGACTGCATTCCAGAATCTGGAGGGGAGTTTGCTCCAAAGAGAGACTCTTCTGTCCATAGACTCTTCTACCCACACCAACTAAATGTGACATTCTTCTGCCTTATTATCCTCCAATCTGACCGTATCTTAGTTCTGTTTCTTTTCCTCCCATGATTTCTTATCCCAAACTCCTTGCTCAGCTATTCCCAGGCCATCCCTCTTCCCCTTCTGTTCTCCACTGCCATGTATTTCTAGCCCCAAACTCACACCTTGTCCAATCTCCACATGCCCCAGTGTAATCTCCACATCCCTCTTCAACAGCAGAGCACCTCCTCGTTGCTGTCTCAGGGCACAGCATCCGCTTCTTGGCACAGCCCTCTGGCTCAGTCCCTGCTTTTCCCCTTTCCAGTCGGGGGGAGGGGGCTTCAGCAGTCCGTAGCCACTTATTTCAGTGGACATAGCAGTCCATTCAGGTCCCTACTTCAGGGCTCAGTTGCTCCCCGTTTGGAATTAGCCTTGCCATCTGTGTCTGGCCCTTATTCTGGGGGCCAGCAGCTGCTCCTCTCCTAGAGCCAGCCACTGCTCTATCCTGGCCAGCCTTCTCCCTCTGTACTCTTAAGGGTAACTGCTTTCTCCCTCTGAAGTCTGGCTAGCAGCTCTTCTTATATGGGCCTGCGCTGGCCCTGAAAGGCTGCTTGCCCTTATGCCCTTCTGATTGGCTGCTACCCCTAAAGCAGCTCCAGGGTTCCATTAACCCCTTCTTTGCTGGGGTGGGCTACCTGCCGCCCCATACCCACTTCTGTCTCTTTGCTCAGCCAGTTCCAGTCTTCTCAACTGTTCTCAGTTCCCATCCCCACTCCCTCACACACACCCATTTTCTTTCCTGATTCCCAGACTCAGTCACCTTGTTTAACTAGGCCCAGTATCATCTCCCTACAGCCTCCTTGTTCCAATCTACTTCCCCCCTGATCCCACAGATCAGGCCATTGTCCCCTTTCCACTCAAATCAGGAAGCTTTGGGCCCAGCAAAGGGTGACTGAGAGCATAGCTCTCAGTTTAGGTGCCTGCAATAGCCTGCTCAACCGCAGGTTGGAGCATACCAGTGCGTTTAGAATCTTCTAGGAATTAAACTACCAAAATCTAAGAAGTCTCTAGTGAGCATGTGCAAAGGCTTAAAACTTGGCAAGTTTGGAAAAAGACACATCCCTGACAAATTTCAAGTCCCTTCTCCAAAGCATAGGGGTGCTAGAGCTTCACAAAGAAAGATCACCTGACTATTTTGAACATAGACACACACACACGCACACACAGACACACACAAAACAAAACAAAACAAAACAAAACACACCTTTCTCCCTAGCCTCAGGCTCAGACATGGCCAAACCATTCTGGTTGAAATTTTCCCAAACAAATCAACCTGAGGTGGACTCCCAGCATGCAAAATTTCCACCCAAATGGCTAAAATTTGCAACGTTGAAGCAACTAATAATAGGGTCTTATTATGGGAAGTGTTAAGCGACCCTAACAGGAGGTGGTGCTACCAGTTCCACCTCCTATAAAATATTTTTCCCTTAATAGTCTAAAGAAGTCAGTCTGAGGGTGTGTGAAAGGCCAGATTGACCAAGCTAGACGCTAAAACACAAAGCAACCCGTGATGCTAATCCCATCATCACACAGTTCCACTGACAGTCCTTACAATCACTCGGCTCTGGATCTGAGTTTATTCTGTCCTTTCTCTTTCTGTGGCTTCAGACTGACAACAGGAGTCTCAGAGATGACACTTTTTGTGATGCAAACATTTGCCCGCAAGAGAGTGGTCTGAAACCATCAACACATTTCACACAGGGCACCAAAGGGACACTAGCCGGCAATCACTATTGCTCTGGTCTGAATTTAAAACCAATGTCTAAACATGAAAGGCTCGTGGGGTGGGGTGAGGAGAAAGGCATGGTTTGTCACTTTTGCGTAATAGGGTAAGTGGTGCACGTGGTCGTGGCTCTGCTTGGTGTTCTCACCCCATTCCGACACATGTTCTCTGGGACGGCTAATATGGACAGCAGCACTAGCCCCTCTGCTTTGCACTCCCCATCTCCTGGCTACACTGACATACGGCCCCTTAAACCCTCTCCCCAGACTAGCTTACTCACATTAGAGACACATGAATTTGGTCCAGAGTTTATTGTGCCTAGGTATCCCAGAACTGCCTAAATTATTTGGAAGTAAACAAACACTTAAAAGTAAAATCCTACCCCTCTGAAGTCTGTGTGAAATCCTAACCCTTTTGAAGTTTTGCCATTCAGTATGGCTAGATTTCTTCCTGCTGGCTTGGGAATTTCTCCTGTTGGTGTGCAATATCTTATTTATTACCAGAATGTGTATTAAGGGACTCCAAAAACACGAGGAAAGGCACATAAGAAAACCACAGCCAGCCTTTTGTAGAGGGGAAGAAACTCTGACTATCCACTATCATAACAACAACTGCTATTGGCATATTGATTTAGAAATAAAAGGATAAACAAGTTAAATTAAAACAAAGACTGTGGTCACCTATTCATATAGCTCACATAGAAATTTGTTCTGTTTAAAGTACGCCTCGGTTGTTTGGAATATCAGTATTACTTTAAGGTTCTGTCAGTTACTATAGTATGCTCAGTTTCGGATATAGTTATATCATAAGGGAGGAATTTACAGTGACTGGGGGGGAGAGAGAGAGAAATAGCTTCAGTCAGCAAAATTAGAGCGATCCTTCTCCAATTAACGAGCTCTTTAAAAGAAACACTGCCAAACAGATACCAATGGTATTATTTTCAGTTTAACAAACTTCAGGCTCCAGTCCTTATTCAGGGAAAACTCTCATGGGCTTTCCTCCTTCAACGCCAATTGTTCTAATCAAGATTGAAGCTAACAGATCATTTTGGTTTAATTCACTGCACATGCACCAATGCACACACAACACGCACACACACGTTAACTACTGCTGCAGCGCCAGCAGAGGGAGTGCAAAATGATTTTGGATAGGTGCCACAGATTAGTGACTTGTTTTTGAAGGATACTTTTATTGGTAAACGATAGTGACTGGATTTTTTTTTAAGATATATTTAGAATCCAGAGGACAACCCCCACCAGATTGCATTAATTTTAAGACATATCAAACTAGGAGGGAGGAGGCAAGCTATTTCACAATATACCATATTGTCATTACCAGATACATTTTTAAAAAATTTAAAAAAGAGGCCAGGAATCTGTCTTCCTTTGGGAAGACACAGTGAGGTTAATATTTTTCCTGTTTGACTCATTCATTTTACCCAGGTAGACTCTCCATGCACAATATAAAGAATCCATTTCCAAGCAAGTCCTAGAAGTATAATAATTGTGACAGGATGATAAATAAGTTGGAGCTGAGAGTCGAGTAGAATAGCCTTGTAACAGTGTTAAGCCTTATTATAACAAACAGCCTAAGGACGGTCGGTGGGTGCACTGGGACCACGCTTAGCCAACACTCATGAATAACTTTTATAAACATCCAGCTGCCAAAAACAATCCCAACAACCAACAAAAACAGACAACCAACCTCCCGGCCTCAAATAATCACAGCCAGTAAAAGGAACAAATTCTTGAAGATACTAAAACAAGGAGTCCGGTGGCACTCCTTGTTTGTTTTGCTGAACTAGATTAACAGGGCTACCCCTCTGGAATTTGAAGATACTAGTTTCTCTAAGAGGTTGCCTCAGCATTCCCTCCTATCTGCAAAGAGCATTTCTTTTAGAAGGGCTGTATGCAGTCCTGGAAACATAGCTTCAACCATACCTCCAATTTGGAACCTTTAACATCTGGTCACATCCCCTTTACTGGCTGAAACCTGATAAACACCCACTGAAGTTACTAACTCTTGATTATTAAAGGCATTTAAAAAAAAAGGAAAAGAAGAAGCTATGTTTTAAATTGTCTAGAGCTGCACAGATGCAATTGCGCAATAGGACCTGGGCCCTTTTGCATTAAAAAATTCCTGAATTCATAGAAAGTCTCAGATAATTCCTTTCCCTATGCCTTTCTAACTGTTTGCAAAGTACACCAGGGTGGAAAAAATATACCCTGCCATAATCATGCAGAAAACAAACAGATTTGTTGTTCTTAGCTAGCAGCTGGCATGCAGTTGTTTTTATGTCCCTGACCAACCTTAGGAAGTATGTTCCAATAGTCATAAATAATTCTCGTTCCAAAGAATGGGAACTCTTTTAGAAAATGGAAACAATATGGGACAAAACACGAAATCTTTGCTCAGCCCATCATGAGTTCCTGTATGGTTATGAGAATCCATTCTTTTTAAAGAGTAAAATATCTACTGACTAAAACCATAGCATTTCATTAAACAGACAGACACTGTGCTTTGCCACAATGTCACAATGACCGAGACAGACGGAGTTTGCATATTATCATAATAACGGAGACAATGTGATTTACCACAAATGCCACTAAGAAATCAGACCATCCCTGGCAACTTTCTCGAATAGTTAGACATCTTTTCTGAATCCAGTGGGTAAAAGCAACTCCTCTGTAATATTAATTTCCACAAAGACAGCACGAGATTTCCTGCTTCTTTCACAAATGGCAAAAAAAAGTTTTGATCAATTAAGAGTTGGATATTTCCTTTAAAAATATAGTAAGGACTAGAGCTCTAATCCAAAGCCTTTTGGGATCAATGGAAAGACTCCCATTGACTTCTGAGGGCTTTGGACCAGGCCCCTAACCTTGTAGTCCTTACTCTGGCAAATACCTTCTTGATTTTCCTAGGAGTTTAGTCTAGACAAGGCATAAAGGATCAGGCCTTAAAATTCTTTACTCTTGATTGATTTCATATGAGAAGATATCCCCCTGAGCATTGCCGTATAAGGCTACAGAGAAGAGAGAAGGAAGTTTCTGCTCTAGTCTTAGGTCAACATTGCAGGATTTATAGATGCTTGGGAAGTGGGTGTGAGATCACCCTAGAGGCCTGGAACTTACACCATTTCTGAAGTGTATTGCTAAATAAGAGGTTTCTGATAATATTCACAGATAGACCAACATCTATGGATTTATGAAGTTATTTAGGGAAGATACGACTAGCCCTAAGATTTACAACAATGCATAGAAATATCTCATTAGGATAAAGATGTTCCATATAAACTCATCAACAGCTTTGGTTGTGTACAGGAAACTATTATGAAAAGCGAGACTGAAGGCCATATTAGCAAATCTAATCATGCAATTGTTTTTCGAAGTCATTGGTAGAACTACCATTCGAATAAAGCACTCAGACTGGAGCTTTCACAACCAGGCTGGCAAAGGTGCTATCTGTAGCAATACGTCCAGATGGACAGATTCACCAAAGGAGCCTCCCCCAACTGTAAAATCTGCATTCTCAAAATACCTGCATTCTCTCCTTCACCAGGAGGCCTCCAGAAAGCCAACACAGCAGTGTAAAAGTCCAGGGGCTGCGTCTACACTTGTAAATTACGTCGATTTAAGTTGCTTAAGTCGACTTAATTTACCCTGCATCTACACTACAGTTTTCTTAAGTCGACTTAAGCAGCTTGCTTAAGTCAACTTAGGAAAATAAAGTCGACTTAATTAAAATTAAGTCAACTTTATTAAACCTCCTGTAAATTCGACTTAGTGCTTAAGTTGACTTCCTAGAGTCGACTTAAGCCAGTGTAGATGTGGGGTAGTCCTAAGTCGACTTAGGGCTACCCCAGGACTCCACCACTGCCCTCCCTTCTGGGGGGGGGGCACAACGGGAGCCTGGCATGCCCCCCCACCTGGCAGGGCAGAGCCCTGCCCACCCTGCCCCTATGCCCTGCCAGGGTCCCTGACCCCCTTTGCCCCATTGTACCTATGTAAAATGGGGCAAAGGCTGAGCCCCGTGGCATTGGGCAAGGGGTGCCCCCCTGCCCCGTGGACCTGCCCTAGGTCCCCCTAAGCCCCTAGTAGTCAACCTAGGTGTCCAGTGTGGATGCTCTAGGTCGACTTTGTAAGTTCCCCTTTAAGTCGACTTTAACTTTAAGTGTAGACGCACTAAGTTGACTTAAGTAAGTCGACTTAAAATTACAAGTGTAGAAATAGCTAGGGTGTCTAGTCAGTGGATTCACTGATTCAATGCCTCCACTTTATAACCTCAGCCAGCAGAGCTCCCACGGAGCTCCTAGGAAGAACTTAAGTCTTTCTTTCCCTGGACAACCTATTTAATGAGGTATTAAGTGTGAAACTTAATTATGGGCTGTCTAAAATGTTAATATTTAAATTACTTCACTACTCATCACCTTAATAGAATCATTCTGCTAATTTGCAGAGTACTGTGTTCACTAGGTAGCTGTGTGGTACACTGTCATGAAATGACATTTTTAAATGGAGCTGGATAAACTATTTGTAATGAACAATTTAGGTGGTGAATTTCACTGTGCTTGTGAATTGTCAGAATCAGACTGAGTTTTTGCAAATTTGTTATTCACTGAATATTCCTTGAGAACGAATTCCAGGCTATTTGATGGTAACAAGGAGAGCTTAATCCAGGGGTTGGCAAAATTGGCTCCCAGCTAGGTGCCAGCAGTTTTATTTTTGGTCGCCAGAGGGTGCTCCTCCACTACATTTCCACAGTGGAGCTAGGAGCCAGGCTACAAACCCTGGTCGCCATGGTAACTTGGCACCTGGGTTTTGTAGAGCCCTGGCTTAGCCCATGTATCCTTGATTCATTACCAACTAAAAAGATTCTGTGATCCAAATTTAGCTAAGTTACAGTCCTGTCAGCAATGCACAAGCTGGAATGGAATCCAGCACACTCTCCCATAGCAGTATTAGTGCTGCAGCATTAACAGAACTTCAGAATAGTAAACATTTATTTTAACCAGGAAAGTAAACAGCAATGACTCTGATACATGCAGGGACCAGGTCTCTTGAATACGTAATTGCCATTGTTACATAATTGTTTTTAAGAAGAGAACTGCTCTTCAACCTATTACAGCTCCATGCTGAATTAGTGTCAGCAAGAATCATCTTTATTAGCACATATATACTATGCTGGTATCTACAGAGCACTCTCTAAGGGCTTGATCCTGCAAAGAGAACTTCCTGCAAGGTGCTGAGTGTTCTCAACTCTCACTGAATTCATCCAGAGCAGAGGGCATCTGCCCCTACTGAGATACTCAGTACCTTACAGGTTTGATCCCTAAATGCCTTAAGTCCCATCCTAGCATGTACTGAATCTGCTGTAAAACCTGGGAAGGGATGGATTCTTTTGTGATGGTCTCTTCTTTGATCATTTTAAATTCCATCTTTCAGGAATAGAGATGGGAATCTCTCCAGGTCATTACAGTCATTTGTAAAGTTGCTTAATATCCATCTACTTAAAAAGTTTCAAAGCTATGACATTCCTCTCACCACTTATTTTCATGCAATACCTTTTACATTTTTATCTACCAAAGCCGGCCTGGGTTGCAGCGATTTGCTGCTGCTCTCTGCCAAATTCCTTTGTTAAGTATGGCTTACATTTGATAAGCCAGGTGCCTGCTTCCTAGGAACATGGCACTAAGTGCAGACAGAGTGAGTTTCCTCACGGCACACACAGTGCTGAATCTCTCAGCAGTCTCTGTTTGTTCCTAAGTATTGCAGAGAAACCTCCTCCCCAACCCCTCAAGATCATTAAATATTGAACCTTCCACTAAAAGGAAGTAGCAAGAGGCAAACAGATTGCCAATAAGAAATGTCAACTTACTTCTCCGACATGACTTCCTACATGAGTTCTCCCATGTGTACTGGTTTTTTGCTGCTGCCCACACAAAACACCCTCCCCCCATGTGTTTATCAGAATACAGAGTATTAAACAGCACTCTGGATTTCAGCTTGCTTATGGCTGACGGTGAGTTCACTAGAGCTGGAAGTGTCTCACAAAATAGCTTCCAAAAAGCAACAATGGACTCTTACTCTAGGTCCTGCACCATGATCAGAAAATGTGTTGCAGATCCGACCACTGCCCTACCGAAACAAGCATTAAACAGTGTACTGCCACCTGGTATTTCACTAAACAAGGGGCGCTAACTGCTCCAAGTATGGCAAAACGCTGGCTGTAATCTCCTCAGGGAAAGACATCCTGCAGCAAGGATGATGACTCTGAAACAGTACACTTGGACTCACTGGCTATGTCTACACTGGGGAATTTAGATCGACTTAAATAAGTCGACTTTAAAAAGTCGACTTAAGTCGACCTTATTAAGTCAACTTAGAGAGTCCACACAGGACTCCTAAGTCGACTTAAAGTGGCCCTTACTAACTCAACTTAGAGAGTCTACACTAGACAAGGTGTTATAAAGTCGACTTTGAATTTCTTTAAGTCGACTTAAGCAACAGCTTAAGTCGACTTAAGGAAATGCCAGTGTGGACGCAGAGTAAATTAAGTCGACTTAAGCCTGCTTAAATCGACTTAATTTACTAGTGTAGACACACCCACTAGGAGAAGAGCAGCTAAGAGCTAAGCTACACTGTGTGCAGCACCTCCGACAGTGTAGCATCGATTGTGCGAGTTTGATTGGACATCTGTAAAGATGAGCTCAATTGAACGCAGAAATAGCTGGAGGTTGACTTGTTAAGACCTACTTGGCAAGTAGCGTCGCGCTGATTCGACAGGAAGGCATTTCTTGTCAGCTCAGCACTGTGGGGACCCTCCGATGAGTAGGCATTAGGCAGTTGAAGGGAGAGATGCAAGTTATTTTAAGTAACTTGAACATCTCCCTTTGCCGGCTGCTGAAATCCCCCCGCAGTGTAGATCAGCCTTAAGTCTTCCTTGATAAAAGCTAGCTCCTTGTTCTGCTTACCTACAGCCTGACCTTGCAAAAAGCTGAGTGCTTCCTATGAGGTGCTCAAATGCCTTCGGTTCCCATTGGAAGCTATGAGCGGGAGACTGCAAAGATCCACATAGAAGATGCTCAGCCAGTTGGAGCATCAGGCAAGAAAGAGCAAAAAACGCAGGATGGGCTGAGTATGAATTTAGCATTGTGGAAATAATTTGCCACTCACCAGTGGGACTGCTCCAAGCAATTATATGGCTCTCACTGGCAGAATGTAGGACTTTGTCTCATTCAACCAAGTGGATCATGTACGGAGACTAGCATGTTGTGCTGCCTCTAAGTGTAAGATCTCAGTCCATTAGCTCAGTCCTTTAAATGTCTGAGTTCACTACCATTTTCCATTGGGCTCCTGTGTAAGGAAAAGGTTTGCTGTAGCTACTCACTGATGATTTCTCCCTGGCCTGCTCCACAGAAGAGACCGACTGGGCTGAGGTAGAGAGGAAACAATGGCTTGAAGCTGGAAAAAGCAATGTTTGCATCTGAATTACAAAGAACATGGAGTAGCGTTGAGCCCAACAGATGGATCTGGATTTCAAATTCTCCAAAGCTTAAAAAAAAAATTGGCTCTGGGGTTTTGGTTTGGTCCATCATAAAGACAGGAGTTGGTTGCAAAGTTAAGACATGGAACTGGGTGTGTATTGCAAGCCTACCCATAGTGTTCAGATACATTTCTAATGTGAACTAGGGTCACATCTTTCCACTCACTTCAATGAGCACTGGATCATAGGTTCTCCTGCACCCACTGAAATATTAGACACTGCCCCTTGCTAACCACTACTCTATGTATTCCTCGGAAGTCATGGGGTGAAACCTGAGAAGGTGTACGTTGGGAGAGAGTCCAGAGAATGCATATGGACAAGAGTTTATTGTATCATGCGACGTATGAGAAATGAACCAAACGAGTTTTGGAATTATTCATTAAAAAAAAACAAAACCAAATATCTCTTCATTAAAGAAAAGAGTTCTGAAATATGTTTGATTAATCTACATCAATAACAAACAAATTTTCAATTTTTACACTTCTTCCACTGACAGCTGTTTGTTTTAAAGATAGAAAGATTAATGGAAAAGCCTTGAGTGTAATTAAATCCCCAAAGGACTAATAATCTTTGTGCCTATTATATTTTGAGGCACTTATGGATGTTCAGCCCATCAGCTCGCTAGGGCACCACAGAGTGCCTCCAAATGCTAACTGAAAGTAGAAGCCACACTCAGAGCAGCGTGGGAAAATGCAGACAGCAACTTCTTCATCCTGAGTATGTTTAAAAGATAAAGTATGTCTATCTTAAAAACACAACAAATCTGATAAGTGGATCCATGGTCATAATTCAAGAGCAGGAAAAAGAAAATCAATGATACAAGTTTCAATCTGCAGCCCTCAGGAAGGTATATGAAATGTCAATTCAAACCAGTGTATACCCATTTGCTAACAGGAGGGGACAGAGGTATCTTTAAAAAAATTCAGAGATAACTCAGGGTGACATGGTGACTTTCCAGAAGACTTGTGTATGGGACAGCAGATAGCTGTGCTGTCCCAGTAGGAGACTAGGAAGCAGATGGTGACTCTGTCACCAACTGCCTTCTGGCTTTCTCTCTTCTTTATGGAGGACATTTCCTGTAGCCCATTCCCAGTCTACACTGGCTGGTGTATTGGGGGCAGAGGTCATCTCCTCTCCCTGGGATGCAGGAATGTGGTGCAAGGGATCACCATATGCCCCCTCTTACTCTCCTGTGCAGTCATTCAGGATGACTTATGATCTGGTTCCAGGGTTGAAATCTCTTTTTCCTTGCCTAACAATTTTCCAGTTTATGCTGAGCTGCAAGTACACATTATAGAACTGTGAGCTTCTATTGTTTTCTAGATTATTTTACCCCTGATGCACTGAATGACTTTTTATACCGATGAACACATTTCTGCCATTTCTCCCGACTGCAATCTCTTGCTCTTTTCTCTAGATTCTCCTGAACTGCGAGTCACAAATTATTCTAATCTGCCCACCGCCTCAAACATTTTGCCTTTAAACATAAACCAGCAATAAGGTTGGCAATCCAATACAGAAAAGTACAGCTTTTGAATATGCAGCAAGAGATCACTTTTCCAATAGGAGTAGTTCCATTGACTTCAATGAAAGCCAGCAGAACTCAGGAGACCCCAGTTCAGCACTTAACACATATATTTAGCTCAGGGCCGTCCCTGGGGGAGGGGGGGGAACAGGGCAATCACCCCAGGCCCCGCAGTTACGCGGGCCCCATGCTGTCCTGCTCCCAGCGGGGCAGTGCGGGGCCTGCACCGCGGCCCACCCACAGCCACACTGTTCCCTGCTCCCCGAGCCGAAGGCAGCGGGGTGGGCCAGGAGCACTAAGTCCAGCCTCTGGGCTAGCCCTCCCCGCCCCCGGAGTGGAGCAGGCAGGCCCAGGGGCGGGGCAGGTGGCCGGGGCCCGCCTCTGGGCCGGCCTGCCCAATGCAACCAGGGTCAGCCCTCGCCGATGGCGGTGGCCTTGGTCCCCAGCTGGGGCACCGGCCTCAGCAGCCTGGGGTCCTGGCTGCGGCCAGCTCCCCCCACCGGCGGACCCTGTTTCCAGGGCCGGGACTGGAGCCGGAGCCAGCTTCCTGCCAGCGGCCTCAGCCACCCCGCCCGGGCTGGCTCCCGGGGTGGGTGGAGCGGCCCGCCTCCCCTCCAGCATAGGGGTCGGGGCCCCGCCTAGGCCAGTTGGCCTGGGGCCCCGCTCCCCCCACAGGACAGCACTGATTTAGCTTTAGGCATGTCCTAAAGTCACACTGACTTTAATAGATGATCAGGCACTTAACTTCTATATTATTTAGGACTGATGCAGATATTTGATGAAGTTGACTTCACTAATTCCACACAGCTCCTGTTTGGCACTTACCTATAACATATTCCAACCAGAACTGGTCCTTTTCCGGATTGTAAGGACGGTTGAAGTCAATTTGAATTTGGAAAGCCTGGCCACGACGTACGATCAATTTAGGGTGGTAGTACTTGTCTGTATGGTGCTCCTGTTTGTTAACTTCCTGGACACCCTTGAACATGTGAACTTCATTAACTTCCAAAAAATCTACAGACACAGAAGGGAGGGGAGAAGAAAATCAATTTCTTTGTTTCACACTGAGACCATATCACTTAAGAGCTCTGATTCTGTTCACTTAGTTACACTGAATTAGTACCTTACCTTGTAATAGCCCCACTGAAGTGGAGAGGCAAATTATTAGCTGGTTGGCTTTTATAACTACTTGGCACCTGTGTGAATGTCTTTGTAGGATTCAAGACAGGGGAGAATCAGCCCCGTTATGTTACGCGATTTATATAATATTCCGGTGCTCTGGGGATGAATCAGGACTGTGTAATAAGCGAGACTTATCTATATAGGTTTCCTGCCTCATTGATTGCAGAAGCTGGAGGATGCATAGTGAAGGCAGCAGGGGATTGCAAGAAGGAGAAAGGGGGGGGGGTGGCTCATGGTAAAGGCAGTTGAATGCCATCCTAGAGAAATCGATTCTGTCCTTTCCCTTCCCAGAGTTCCTGTATGATGCCAGGCAAGTCACTAAAACCAAACTTTTCACAGGTGGTCTGTAACAGTGTCTTCCCTATTCTCTGGATGCCCAACATGAGACACCTGGGACAAGTTTGCAGAAATGCTGAGTGCTCACAACTGCAACTGAAGTCAATTGAACAAGTGCATTAAACACAAAGTGTTGTAAAAATGCTAAGTACTCTGAAAAATCTGGCCCAAGCTGTTTCAAGATGTACACAGAAATTATCTGACACTTGAGAAGTATGGCCAGAATGTCTCTGTGCCTCAGTTTTCCTACCTGTAAAATGGAATAATAGCCCATACCTCACAAAGGTATTGTGAAGATTGATTCATTTATATTTGCAAAGCACTAAGCTACTATAGTGATGAGCACCACAGTAGAGAAGAAATTAATACTTCTGTCTTCAAAGCAGGTTATGAATAGTGTGCAGAAATGAGGGCTGGAGCCACATGAGAAATGAGAGTAAAAAGCCTTACTTAATAACTACCCAGTCACTGAATGAGGCAGAGGTCCTATGGGGGAAAAAAGAGTATGTGATCATGTGTTTAAAGACTGTGTGTGTGTGTGCATTATGACCGAAGGGGGATGAATTAAGTTTCCACAGGCAATCTTCACTGTGGTGTTTCCTAACTTTTGAGTGCTCGAATTTGTAACCTCAAACTTTTTTTTAATGTAGTATTTGATACATGTCAATCATGCATTCCTTCTTCGAGAATATATATTGTTTTACTTGCTCGAATCATTTCTGTTTGTTGAGATACACAGGCACCCATCTACTAAGTGTCTTTCCCTCTCTCCCCCATCTCTGAGGAGTTTGTACGAATGCTGCAAGTTCATCAAGTAAGAAGCAATTGCCTGCCTTTTAGAATCTGGTTTTATTGAGCATTAACATTTCACTGGGTTGCAGACAAAATCTACAATTTATTCCTAGTTTGTTTTTTGCTCTTATGGGGCCTGATCCCATGTCCCTGAAAGTCACTAGAAAGATTCTTGTTGGTTTAATGGCTATTGTGGATAGATAGATAGATAGATAGATAGATAGATAGATAGATAGATAGAT
>ML685780.1:21069405-21080476 GCA_007922175.1 Pelusios castaneus
AGATAGATAGATAGATAGATAGATAGATAGATAGATAGATAGATAGAAGTTGATTTTTTAAGAAGCTTAAATTTCTAATTATGCTCTTAGTTTGTCAGTCCAATGGAGAGAATTCTAAATATCCTGTGCCATCTTGTTTTAAAAACACCCGCCTGGATATTAAAACCCTGGATGAGCCTTCACTGATATGTATTCAATGTTCATATAAGCTGCAATAAGTAAATCATTTATTTACAGGCCATGACTAGAGAACAATACATTTAGTTAACTCTGGAAATTCCAGCACAAATTTTCAGAGGAGTAAGTACCTCTGAGCTTGAGGAACATGAAATAGTTCAAATTTGGGCTCCCAGCCATAAAGCTTACAGAACTGCACTGTGATATAACCAGGGCTTAAGATGAACCCAAGAACTCCTTGGTGCCAATTGGCTGAGGACAGCAGTGGGGCTGTGTTAGAAACTTTGTAATGAATTGTTCATCAGAGTATATAGTAAAAAATGTTAGACAAATTGCATATTGTATTATCAGAAAATATAAAGGATATTTTGCTTTTGTGTATGTCTGTCTCTGCGATCAGCATTTCAGAAAATTTACCTGTAACAGTTTCTGGTTTGTATAAAAATGAAATCTGGACTGTACGTCTTATTTGTAAAAACATTGATCTGTGTAAATAGCTGGGTGTCAAGAGGGAATTATTAGATTTTGGTGCCCTCCCCTTAATCTCCACAAGACAAATTAACAAATAATATCCAAGACCACAAAAATAGACCACTAAAGAGAATAATAACTGTTGTAAGATTAAAAAATGGATAGCACCAGTTGGGTGGCAAAAATGTATTAGTGTAGGTGAGTTGTTGTGATTTATGCATGATAACATTTTAGTTAGGAGGCTAGAATAGAAACATAGTTGAGACAAGTTGGTAAACTGTCTGTGCTGCAAGGATTTGGGGTCAGCAATATTCTCCAAGACCTGAGAGGATCTTGTTAATTAAGTCTCAGCTCTAGAATGCGTGTTATGATTTTATATGTAACGATTTGATTCCAACACTTCTACTTGCTATCATTTGCATCTCTAGGCTTTGTTAAACAAACGTAACTCTGGTTATAGTAAAATGACGTGTAAGTGCTGTGAGTTAAGCAGTGCAGTGAGGTGAGTGGAGCTGATAAGCTGAGCTGTACTGTATCTGAGGAAGCAGTGAATCTGTGACTGCCCCATGTGGGCAATGGACATTTAAGGGAGAAGCTCAAGGGGCTTAGGGCTTGGAACGTGCCAACTACTAGCTGTTTTTAGAATAACAGCAGGGTCGGTGAGACCTAGAGAGCATGCTTGTGGCTGGGAGTTGGGGAACTCATCCACACCAGGCATAGACAAAGGCTAACTCGTGCTAAGGGAAGGTGGTAGTGAGGTACCTCAAACCCATAGATACCCCTGGGAAGCATAAAAAAAAAAAAAAATACCAGCTCAAAAGAGCCATTCTCCAGAGTTTGGGTGGAAGGAGAAGGTTGGTTACATGACGAAGAAGGCTTCCTCTTCCTCCTGGGTCTCAAGGTATGGGCAGCTGGATAGCGGGTTCTTCTGAGCAGATGTCACATCACCACAGAGTAAATACCACATTACAACATAACAGGGTTACTCAACCTGAGCTGGCTGAAAGTCAAGCTCATTTGCCAAATTGGAAAAGGGATGGTCCAAGTGGGTTAGGAATTCAACCTGAGCCGTTCACCATTCAGATGATTTTCTAATGAGCAGAGTGTTGGTTCTTGGCATTGCTGTGGGATCATATCCGCTGCTTAATCGAAGTCCAACACGTTTCAAAAATAGCCTCTGATTTTGGGTGCCCATATTGAGACACTTTGGTCCAGCTGAAGACAGGGGTGTTTCATGTTCTCAGCAGCTCTGAAAGGCAGGCCCAAGGTGGGCCCAAAACTGGGGCTCCAAAGACTGATGTACCCAGAATCAGAGGCCACAATTGAAAATTTTGGTCCTGCTTCTTTTGACCCCACTTGCTTTATTCTTAGGACAAAAAATGCACTATATACAATACTTATTTAATTATATCTTCTACTCAGGTTATTATATTGCACCTATGGCCAGGATTTCTGATCTCCCTGCAGAAAATCATCATGCTATTATCTCAAACTGACTCACAAAAATAGTTTGTTCCTAAAACGAGCCCTGCGTTAGAGCAGCAGCAGCACTGACAGATACATGCCTACCTACTCCAAACCACTGGCAATCCAGGAGATTAGAAGTACCCATCTGAGTGGTGACACTTTTGGCCCACACGTGAGTGAAATCCTATCTGCTGAAGTTAAGAGTCTTAAAGAAGAGCTCATGAATGATGCAGACACATAATGTATACTGGAGGCAATCCTATTGTCTCTGAATTAAAATTTAATTGAGCAACACAGTAGAAAAAAAATCTATTGCCTCATATGTTAGCCTATTGGCCTATTATGGGAATACTTTAATAACGCATATCTCTGAGTGCACCAGAGTGGAACCTCCCCAGTAGCAGTCAGAGGGTTAATCCTGCTGTTACAGTAAAACTATGTCACAAGCTGTCTCCCATCTTCATTTCAACCATGCTTTGCCCGTATCCCCCACTGAGCACTTTTTATGCTATGATCTGACCTTGCATCATTCTGTTGCCAGTTGTATGAGTCAACTTTTCAAGAGCTCCTTCTGTTCTGTCTAAAACACCACTGCGAGAGGGAGCTTGCTGGGACTTTATGACACAGATATGCATATAAATACCTATTTAAGCTCCCATAAAGCTAATATTTTTTCTGTCCCATTTGCCTTGTATGGTGTGCTTGGGTTCAACATTCCTGCTAACGGCATCCTTTTTTCTTTTTCTTAGAAGGCCGATACCCTATGTATATTGCTGTGTTATACACTCAGTATTTTCCTTTAAACATGGCTAGCGCCCTGCAAGATCTTTATAGCAGATTCATTCCTGGGTCTACACTGCCTGTTGCAGGCACAGGCCTGGGCACAAAGCATCAGGAACAGCATGGCTGATAAAAAGGGCAATTTCAGCTTGTAAAAACGGTAGCAGCCCAGAGGGGAAGAAGAGAGGGCAGCTCAGGTCTACAAGTAAAGAGTTCTAGTCCGGGAGTGGATGTAGCTGGGGCAGCTGGAGGATATGCTGATAAGCCTGTAGCTTCCTCTGGTTTTGGAGCCTCTGGTGGAACTTAAAGCTCTCCCCCCCAACCCCATGAATTCACTTTGGGTTCCTTTCCCTGCCCTATCCTCCCTTGAGGATATCTCCAAGGCAGGGATGAATTTTATTATTTTTTTTTTTATTTTTTTTTTTTTTACACACAGCTTTAAATTAAGCTAGTTCATGTGGCTTAGATAGCCATTTATTGGTAGACGGAAGTGAATTTTTGATTTCCCATCTATACAACGAGTGAACTATCATTGTCGGACTGTCTCATGGCAAGGCAGAAAGATAAGGTTTTTACTGGTGTTACCTTGTGACTTCTGATCAACTGCCAATCAATCATGAAAGTGATTCCTTCCAGGGAAAACTGCTTGTTACCAAGCCAGTCTGAAAGCTGTATGTAAATTGATGGAGCTGTAGGTCAAAGTTCAAGTCCAGCTTGCAGCAGCATCTGGCCCCAAGTCCTGCCCCCAAGCTGAAAGTAGGAAGGCATCACTGCTTAGTCAATGGAGTACTTGGCTAGGAGTTGGTAGACCTGCGTTCTATTTCTGAGTGCTACTAATTCCCTGGGGCACTTACGTTTCCTCTTCTGAGACTTAGTAGAATGATTTGAGATGCGTGGATGAGAGGCACTATAAAAAAAGATTTGATTTTTGTTAAACATCAAGCTCACCCCACCTCTTAAGGTCAATTTGGTGGTTGTTCTAAAGCAGACACCCCATAACACAGAACGTCAGCATTAAATGCTTTCAGTTAATACACCTTAGCTTAAATATGTTTGACATGGGGTAGGGACAACTTAGCCAAAATGTCCTGATATGGGGGGTGGGGGGTGATGAGGTTTTCTTTCCATTCCAGATGTTAAAAGATAATGGACCAGATCCTCAATTGGTATAAACAGATATAGCTCAAACATGGCTGCAGCAATGCCAGTTTACATCAGCTCAAACTTTACTATGCTAGTTCACATCAGTTGAGTTTCTGGCCCTCTCCCTTCGTAGACCTTTAACAAAGATTGAGGGGGGGGGGGAGACTGAGGTCCCAGTAGAAGTGGCTCGTGCAAGGTCAGCCAGCAAGTCTGAGAAAGAGTCAGGACTTAGGCTTTAATGAAGCAATCTTAGAATCCGGACCAGAATTTTTTTTAAGCTTTCTGGGCATGCTTTTGAACATGGAGTATCAGAACTGAACCTCAGACAGAAAACAGATCCAATTCATCCATTAATATTAATGGAGTAATACATGGGATATATTTGGCCTCATGCTTCATTATCATTCCATGAAGTAATTGGCAAGAGGAATAGCCTTCCTTGAACAGTCTATTTTAAAACTAAAGAAAAAAAAAAGGCCTTAAAATTATAATAAATATTCTCCAGCAGAGATCAGGAATATCATACAGAACCAGCCTGTTTGGGAAATACCAGAGATACTTGTGGTCAGAGTTAGACAATGACTATGCAAAAATGGCACCTTCTCATTCCACTGTATACACAGGGAGCAAATTTAAATTGTATTTGCTAACTCGTGACAAAACCATTTCCTTCCCCCTCCCCCTTCTGCTGGCACCAATGTATCTATGGAGGAATGAGCTGAATTTTATTCCACATTATGCAGCCTCAGTCAAAAGGTCAAGATAATTCTGCCTGCAGGATGTTTAGTACTAGCCATGATGGGACACCTTGATTATCGGCTCTCAGTGCGAGTTTCCAGTGCTGAATTAGAAGAGAAAAACCACCAAAAGCCATCCTTTATTTTAGGAATTTGTTAGCTAATGTTTGCACTTTCTATTGAGGACAACAGGCCCAAACCCACAGGTGGCATAAACAGGTATAGCTCTTTTCCAAACTGACTTGTGCTCCCGTACAGTCATGGTGAATTTGGTTTGGAATGCATTATATATGTTTTCAGGTATTATAATTTGATGAACAAATGTGATGTGTAAGTAATTAAGGGTTAGAACAGACCACTGGACACAGCTCAAGTAATGCAGCTTTCCACAGAGGTTCTCCTTGGAGGCAGGAAGACATAAGTCAGTCTGTCCCTTGCTTCACACACAGCTTCTGTGTTTTCCTCTATGGGTGAAGCAGTTGTGGTCGGAGGATCTGCGGAGTAGCAGATTCAGAGTGCACACACATCCCTCACACATTGATTCTTGCCCCACATCTCCCTATCCTATCCTGGCATAAAGGTGGGGAGAGAGGAAGGTAAGTGCAGTGAACATTCACGACCTTTCTGCACCCAGGAACCCTATTATGAGCTACTACCTCTGTTGATGAACACCCTTTGCGGAGGCCACTGAATAAAAATAGGTGTTGGACTGCATTAATGAAGGCCATGGAGCTGATTTATTCCTCTTATAAGATTATTATTTACCAAATACTGATTGATGAAGCTGTTTTAGTTTAGCTAAGGACTCACAAGTAAATCATAGAATCATAATAATAATCATAGAAGGGGCCGCAAGCAGTCATCTAGTTCACATCCTGCACTGAGGCCTGACCAAGTATACCTAACACTGTCCCATATGGTGTTTGTCCAATTTGTTCTTAAAAACCTCCAAAGACAAGGATTCCAAAACCTCTTTTGGAAACCTGCTCCACATCAGGAACAGTCCAATGGAATTTAAAAGCAATGAAACTTCTGTATAAACTGATACAATTAAACAGAAAATAGTAAGCAGGCTATTGATTTTTTAAACTTGCTGATCAGTCTAATAGGGAGTGGCATCTTTTCTATGGGTGAGGTTATGACAGATTTTAGGGTTTAAAATTGTATAATAAGAAAGTTTATCATAACCCCACCCACCCAAAGGATACACGATAAACTTTCTCTATGTAGAATTTTAAATTCCTGATTAGATGGATTAGCAGGTTTAAAAACCCCTATAGCAAGGTTATTATTCTCTGTTTAATTCTACAGGAGGATTTTTCCATTTGGTAATCCAGAATTCCTCTTTCCCACTCTACTTTGCTCTAGATCATTTTCTTACAAGGCATAAAGTCAATGGTGAACTAACTACAAAGAGCAAAGACAGAGCCCTGGAGTGCAAGGTTAATATTTTTGTCAGGGCCAAAGCACATTCTTTTCTTTGTGCCTGGGACATCTGCTCATCTATTCCCTCAGATTTACCAACACTCCCTTTATAACAAGGCTGACAAGGTCATTAGCTTATCGGAAGAAATTTCATGCATTTCCCCACAGAATGATGTTATGCAAAGCTTCTCTCTCATGGCAACTCCTCAATTACCTCCCAATGCAGGAACATGCCACGTAAAAGCTGCAGTGCTTCTGACTAACAGAAATTATATGTGGTACTTCTGTGGAGTTGGCGGAAGAGAGGAAAGGGATGCATCTTTGTCTCAGCTCTTTGCTCCATCTGACAAAATTTGGGACAATTCAGTGGGGAGTTTTAATCCGGTTTTCACCCTGCTTTCAAAAATAATAGAAGGCCTCTTATTTTTATTTTATTTCTTATTTTTATTTTATTTTTATTATTTATTCTTATTTTATTTTTAGACCAGCATCTTCAAGAAACTAAAGAGGAAATTCATCCTATAGCTCCAGTATCTGTTTCCTTCATCTCAGGTCTTTGCAAAGCTTGTGCCAATGTGTGGTCATTTATGTCTGTTTTCTCCAGTTTCAGTAACAAAAAAATATTTAAAAGTAACAGCTATACATTGACCACAGGCAGCTGACCTATGACTTTAGCAAAAGTTGTTGTTCTGTTAATTGCAATAGCCAAAATAGCTGCAAGGCTCCTAGTAATTGTGTGCTTTAGACATGAGCATTAACAGAATATAAAAATAGGAAAGAGATACAATTAAAAAAGCACAGGGTTGTTTAGAGCTTTCTTTGGACTCCCTGAACAATGTCACCTCTTCGTTCAAAAACAGGTAGTAAGTAGTGGAGGGCCAGCTTTGAAGCTAAATCCTTTTAACGGGCAGACATCAGGGTTTAACAGACATTCAGGGCAAGCTTGTTTGATGTGCAAGAAGGAGCAATTTGAGGACTCTTAAAACATTTATAAAGGAGGAATTTTAAACTTTCATGGCAACAAATTAGCACAAGTTAAGCTGCTTTGTCAAAAAAAACAATTAAAAAAAATCACCCTCAAACTTCATGTCATGAAGTCCTACAGAACAAGACACAAGCAGCTTCAAACTAGACTTGTGGGAACTTTGTGAATGGAACTGCCTACTGAGATTCAGTCCATTTCAATAAAAGCACTGTTCACTGGTACCATACGTATTGGACATATCCCCCACAACTGAGCAGCTTTAAGTTTCAAGGCCTCCAGACATGGTCTGCTGAACTCACCTAGGTAAAAGAGAGACATGGTGTGGGTGAAGAATCAGTGTGTCTGGGGAGATATGGGCTACTGTCTACTTCTAGCACATTGACTGATGCAGGACTCAGCTTCCCAGGACTTCTTGTCTTGATGGCAAACTCTTACCTTCTGCTTGTCTACACAACATTGCACCAGTTCTGTACAGCACCAACTCCCAAATGCAATAGCTAGCCAGAGGGCAAGTCTTCACTGATGGTGGCAAATTCGCCACCATGAATTCGAACTTCCTGATCGGGTCTGTGAAGACCTACTGCTAACCTGATCTGGAAGTCAATCCTGCAACTCCACCATGGCAACCAGGTAGGGTTGGTTGAACCAGTGCAGTGTGTATGCAGGGAGTAGAGAAGTCGAACGCAGATATGCAAGTTGTTTTAGGTAACTTGCGTATCTATGTTTGACTGCCACTGAAAAAGGCAGGCAGAGTAACCTTCCCAGAGTTGTATGTAAGACAAGCTGATCTAAAAATGTAAGAGGCCAGGTCCTTCCTTCTGTTATTTTTGAAAAGGAGCTAAAACAGCAGCAATTTCCCCTCCCCCCCGACACACACCTTGAGCAAATCCTTCCTGAAGAGTATTTTTCTGGCTATGCCAACTATCTTTTCCTTATTTCTGTTGGAATAACACTGCTAAGGGATAGAGTGTGGGGCAACTGAGTACCCTCATGAGGCCATGAATCTCTCCAGGTAAATTCTCCCCTTCTTCAGCACATTATGATACAGAAAAACCTCTGTGTTTACCTATTTAAAGCTGTAGCTCTCAACCAGGTGTACTTGTGGCAGCATGCAGAGGTCTTCTAGAAGTACCTCAACTCATCTAGATATTTGCCTAGTTTTACAACAGGCTACATTAAAAAAATATCACTAGCAGTCAGTACAAATTAAAACTACATACAGACAATGACTTGTTTATACTGCTCTACATATTACACACTGAAACGCAAGTCCAATATTTATATTCCTATTGATTTATTTTATAATTCTATGGTAAAAATGAGAAAGTCAGCCATTTTGCAGGAACAGTGTGCTGTGACGATTTTGTATTTTTAAGCAAATAGGTTTTAAGTGAGGAGAAATCAGCCTCCTGAAAAGGGTACAGTAGTCTGGAAAGGGTGAGAGCCACTGACTTAGAGGCACAATTCTAGGCAATTAGCTTCCTTCCCTTGCACCTTACTATATCTTTGCCTACCTATGAGGCAGGAGGAGGATTTTTCAAACTTCTCATGCCTTTTACTTGCCCTGAAAGCTCTAAATTTGTTGGTGAAAAAATCCTATGATAATCTCCCCCAACTCAACCCTTACCCATGGATTCTGACTCAAAACTCATCACAAGTCAGTGGGAGCCTTTCCACTGACCTTAATGGGCTTTGGTTCCTACCCACAACACTTCTCTAATCTCCTTCTCAGGCTTCCAAAGCCCTTAGGCTTCCCCAATTTTACTGTTTCTCCTTTGAGATTCCCATGTATCCATGGTTTGCACTGTACTACATTATATCAAAACACAAATCAGCACACAACAGCAAGGATGTCTGAAAAGCATAGCCCACATTTCCACTCTTAATTTGACAGTTGCTTGCCTGTTTTTAAAAGTGACGTTTATTAAAGAAACATGTATGTAGTATGAAGGGGAGGGTGGATGAACTTGTGGTTAAGGCTCAGGATTATGGTTATGGAAATTAAGGCCACACAATCTTCCAGTGTAATCTTGAGCAGATCACTCAAATTCTCTATGCCTCTATTTCTTCATCTATAAAATGGATATATTACTCCTTATAACCCTTTAAGTGCTTAGTGATCCTTGGTTGAAAATTGTTGTCAGAGTTTCATGTATTATTATATCATACTGCCCTGCTTATTATGTAGAACTAGCTCAGCTATTAATTTCAAAATAAAGTTTGCTATAAATGTAGCCTTCAAGGTTAATGAATCAGTCAAGCATCAATCCTGATTTCTTTGAATGCATGTTATTTATAAGCATTATTTTCATATTATTTTCAGCTGGCAGGTGACCTGTCTCTTCCAAAGACTTAGAATTATTATTCAATGATGTTTGATTAGCCACACAAGTCACATGATTTCCATTCTGATATCTGATTGGTTGACTGAAGCTTCGTAATCAGGAGCATAGCATGCAATTTCTGGTAGTCTTAAGGATGTGCAAATGTTTTCAAAAAGAGCCAGCAATCATCTGAATGCTTTTGAACAACAAATAGACTGATCCCCACAAGTCACAATGAACTGAATTTAGTAGTATAGTTGTCAAAATATTGCTAAATCTTTCCCCTCTTCTTCCTTCTCCTCCTCCCGTTTGACTTGGTGAACCTGGGACAGTCCCCTTAATATCTCTGGCTATCTCTACACTTACCAAAGTTAGTTCGAATTAACTAAATCGAACTAACTAATTCAAACTAATTTTAGTTAGTTCGAATTAACTTAATTCGAACTAGCAAATTTTAGTTCGAACTAAGCAAGTGTCATGGATGAATTAGTCAATTGCATTGTGCTCAATGTGCCGGTTAGTTCGAACCAAGCGCTTAGTTCGAACTAACATGGCCACATTGGGTTAATTCGAACTAACTAGTTCGAATTAATCCTTACTTCGAAAAGTATAAGCGAATTTATTAGTTCGAATTAAGGAAGCCCTTAATTCGAACTAATGAAAGCCTCGTGTTGCCAAGGCTTAAATTAGTTCGAATTAAGCTTCCTTAATTCGAACTAACTTGCCAATGTAGACATAGCCTCTGTGCGTCAGCATCTCTGCCTGTAAGACAAAGAACTATATTTCCCTTTTTTGAGAGGGATGTTGCAAAGTTTCATTTATTAAAGTCTGTAAAGGTCTTTGAGACCCTCAAATGAAAAGAGCTAAATAAATACAACATATTATCATTATCCATCTTTATAATGGCAAGTATCTTTGTTCTACTTCACGGACGTAAATATAGCAAAGGTTCATCTCTTATATTTTGCACTGTACCTTTCAGGTTAACTCCCCTAGGTACCAAACCAGTCATCTCCATGACAGGGACTTCATCTTCTTCAGCATTAGAGGTGTTTGGGGGGAGGGCTCTTCGGCCACTCATCGCAGGGGGAATTGGTTTTTTCTTCTCTTTGTCAGTGGGCGTTGGTTCAGACATTGTAACAGTGTTGCAATCCCCTAAAAGGAAAAAGAAGATCAAGAGAAAAGGAAAGTGAGTTAGAGTTTCACATCTAAGAGGGAAACAAAGAACAGTGTGCACTAGCAACGAGCTACCCATTTTCAGTCTCACATAAATAAAACCAAGGCAGAAAGTATTACCACCCCCTTAGTCTTGGAAGGTATTTTGAAATTGCCAAAAAAACGTAAAGAAGAAAGGAAAGAAAAAAAAACACCAAACACAAAACATTTGAAAGATTCCATGGGCTAGGATTAAATAAACACATACCCCTCTAAAAAGGCATCACTGTAGATTAAGTGGTTAAATAATATCTCTGATGAGTGAACCTCATGACGTCTCCATCCCAACTGAAAAACCACACACACACACACACACACACACACACACACACACACACACACACACA
>ML685780.1:21080876-21102456 GCA_007922175.1 Pelusios castaneus
CTCAAAAAAATATGGTCAGGGTGGGAATGCCATTTTTTCCAAATACCCATTCAAGCAACACTGCAAAACATGGCAATTATTTAATAGCATTAATCTTTTAAAGAAAGTTTTTAGTTAGCCAGGGTACCTCCTTTTCAGCTGTTCTCTTTCCTGCTCCTTGTAGAAGTTCTCCAGTGCAATAAAGTCTGGCAACAGCTAGGGGCTCTTAAATAACTGCAGTATATTCCCCCCTCTCCCTGCAATAGGGCAGAGCTGGTAGACTTCCCTTCCTGTCAAGCCCTTCCCACACCATCTCCAGTCAGCAGCAACAGCTGCTGAAGCATTGGGTGCCTGCTCTCCTGCCCCACCCCCACATGCATATCTCAGGAGGATTTTACTATCCAGTTTTCAGTGTGTTCTGTAAACGACTTTTTGCCTGGCTGCTGCTCTACACAGGGGCCTCACTCCTTAGCTGTGGCTAAGCAGAGCTCAGCAGCAGATCAAGGACTGGGGACCATGCTAGTTATCAGCCACTTTTACTGCTTCCCAGCCCCAGGGCTCATCCTGGAACAGCACATTGCTGCTCAAAGTAGTGTCAGAGGCACAGTCCCAAAGGGTTATTATGCCATCTGGGGCTTGCCAAGTTATAAAGGGGCATGCCCCTTTCCCTTAATCATGTCCCAGGGATTTCCCTATGCCAGAGGCTGGAATTTCCCTATGCCAGGGGTTGGGAAGAGTCACACAGAGTAGCTGGCTCTATGCTGCTTGGGCTTCCCACACCAGGGAATTTCAGCCAGCTGGTTAAACTTGCTGTATTGCCCTTTTGCACCACTAGGGTAGTGCCCAGGGAGGCCTTATTTACAGTGTGGATCTGGCCCAAAGCTGGGTTAGTTTTTTCACCCAGCCTTAAATATAGACCTGATCAGGGATTTTTGGGAGATGGTACACACCGGTACGGCGTACCAGCACCTATTTTTCCCTGGCCAGCCCCCCTGCTCAGCTCAAGAAGCCAGGAGCGGCAGCTGCGGGCCAGAATCCAGCCCACCAGGGGCTGGAATCTGGCCCACAGATGCCTAGGCACTCTGGCCAGGCTGGAGCTTCTTCAAATCTCCCACCCTGAATATGCTCAGATGCGTGGCTCAGGGCGGAAGCAGCCTGGCCAGGAAGCATCTCTGGCCGGCCCTGCAGCAAAGGCCAGGTAAGGGGAAGGGGAGGGTTGGGGAGCAGTGGGGGGATGGGAAAGGGACCTGGGGGGTCGAGGAACCCTGGGTGGACAGGGAGGTGGTGGGCAGGGGGGCCGAGAGGAGTGGGGAAGAGGTCCAGGGAACTGGCAGGCGGGAGGGGAGGAATGGGGGGGGGAGTTGGGGAGCAGGTGGGGGGAGGAGCGGGGGCATTTGAGAGGCCCCGGTGGGTGGCAGTGGTGATGTAATTGTTGGGTCGCGGGCATAAATGATTTATTTCAACTGGGTCCTGAGGAAAAAAGTTTGAAAACCACTGGCCTAGGGAACGTAACCACACTTCTTTCCAAACATGTAATAACTGCTCTTTTACAAATCAGCCCTGATGCCACCGTGATATGGTTTGATCTGTTTTTCTATGTGCTTATTTACTTCATGCTTTAGATCAGCAGTTCTTAACCACTGTGACGGGACACAAAGGTGTGTCGCGAAGCGCTGGGAGGTGTCACACAGAAAATTGGTAGCTTGTCTTGGGCCCTTTTGCCCTCAGCTGTCCATTCCTGCGGCACAAGACAGGTGGCAGTCAGGATCAGACGAGTAAAGCACCTTAGGGGCTGCAGCCCAGAGCACCGGGGTAAGGGGAGGGGCACTGCCCACCTGCCTGCCCCACAAAAATAAATCCAGCCCCGCCAAGCTGGAGTGCCAGGGCGTCAGCCCACGCTGGCTGGAGTCTGCACCCACCCAGGTCCCAGAGTGCCGCAGCCTCTGGAGCACTCCCAGCCCGAGCACCACCGCTGCCGGATTGGATTGTGTCACACTGGGGAACGTCATCCGTTAGGGCGTCGCAACAGAAAAAATGTCAAAAACCACTGCATTAGACAACACTTTGTGAAATCATTTCCCTATTCCCCCTGAGTGGGAGGTCTTTTGCACAGCAATGTGGATGGGGATGAGGGAGGAAAACATTTGAAAACCAAGGGTAGGCATAGCACTTGCAACAACTTTTTCTTCTTTCTACTGACAATGTTCAGGTTGATGATGGCCCTTTAATAGTCAATAGGAGTCAACTGGTAGAATAAACCACATGCGACTCTTCACTCTGCAGTAGCAAAGTGTGTTCAGCATAACCTCCCCTTTCATACACTCCCCCCCAGTAAGAATTTGGGGGGAATTAAAGGAGCTGAGGAAATGGATGAAGTGAAGAGCCCCTGTTTTATCTGGTCAGCCCTCCTGCTCTTCACCTGCATTTCAAACTGATACACTCCTGGGAGTTCCTCCGGATTGAATCAGCTGGAGCTCTCATGCCCCTCAAGGGAAGTGCTGGTATAGCTCTGGAAATGAAACATATCATGACACCTGGAGAGCTGATAACACCTAAAGAGTTGTGCCCAGGGTCTGGGTCAGGTGGGGCCAAGTGGAACAACACAAGTGGCAACTTTTAGAACTCTTACAAGATAGAAATCTAGAGCATCTTCCTCGTAGGGGAAAATGGTGTCACTGACGTTGGCTAAGGAGCACTATAAAGCAAAGCAAGGATGAGTGCAACAGATGCAGAGAAGGGGTTATGAGGATGATCCCCGGAATGGGAAACCTGCCTTATGAGAGAAGACTCAAAGGCTATGTCTACACTGGGTAAGCTAAGTTGACTCTGTTAAGTCAACTTAACAAGGTCTACTTAAAGTCAACCTTGTTAAGTCGACTGCAGAGAGTCCACACTGAAAACTCGACTGCCTGAGGCCACACTGGCAGCTGCTAGGTCGAAGGAGGAGAGCTGCGGCTAGGAGATCGGGCAGGGGAGAAGGGAGAGATGTGGCCAGGGGAGATCGGGGCTCAGGAGAAGGGAGCCACGCCCGGGAGAGATGGGGGCAGGGGAGAAGGAAATGCAGCCGGTGGAGATCAGGGCTCAGGAGAAGGGAGCGCTTACGTCGACTTAATAAGCGCCCAGTGTGGACGCAGAGTTTTGTAGGTTGACTTAAGCATCCTTAAGTTGACCTAAGGTGCCAGTGTAGATGCACCCAAAGAGCTTGGCTTGTTTATCCTAACCAATAAAAGACTGAAGGGAGATGTGATTGCTCGCTATAAATACATCCAAGGGATAAATACCAGGAAGGGAGAGGAATTATTTAAGTTCAATGCCAGTGTGGACACAAGTACAAAAGGATATAAACTGTCCATCAGTAAGTTTAGACTTGAAATTACTTGTAGGTTTCTTTCAGAGGAGTAAAACAAACAAAGAGTCCTGTGGCACTTTTAAAGACTAACAAATGTATTTATCGCATGAGCTTTCGTGGGAGAAAATCCCACTTCATCAGATGCTTTGGAGATGAGGAACTTATCTTCAAAGCGGTTGACGAAGTGGGATATTTCTCCCACGAAAGCTCATGCGATAAATACATTTGTTAGTCTTTAAAAGTGCCAAAGGACTCTTTGTTTGTTTTGCTGAACTAGACTAACATGGCTAGCCCTCTGGGACTTTTCAGAGGAATGAAATTCTGGAATAGTCCTCTGAGAGGAGCGAGGGGGAAACCTAGCGGCTTCAAAACTGAGCTGGATACATTTATGGAGGGGGTGGTATGATGGGATAGACTAATTTGGCAATTAACTGATTTTTGACTACTAGTGAAAAATATTCCAATGGCCTGTGATGGGATGCTAGATGGGGTGGGTTCTGAGTTGATGCAGAGAATTCTTTTTTGGGTGTCTGACTGGGGAGTTTTACCCACATTCTCAGGGATTAGTTTATTGACATATTTGGGGTCAGGAAGAGATTATTCTCAATGGGAGATTGTCAGGGGCCCTGGGGGGGTTTTGCCTTCCCCTGTAGCATGGGGTATGGGGTCACTTACTGGTGGTTTCTCTGTACCCTGAAGTCTTTAAGCCATGATTTGGGGACTTCAATGACTCAATCATAGGATATTGCAGGAGTGGGCGGGAGATTCTGTGGCCTGCATTGTCTAGGAGGTCAGACTAGATCAACATATTGGTCCCTTCTGACCCTAAAATCTACGAATTTATTATTTCAGAAGCGAGAGAAATTCTTGTAATTAACATTATATTAACATTATAGGACCAAAGACACGGTCAGTGCTCAGTAAAGAAACACTCCTAGTCCATAATTTTCCATACTCTGAAAGACAACCTCACATGTGATATAACGACTAAGCAGCAACTTGAAATACTTGCTTAGACATGCTGCGGTCTGAGCCTCTCAGGATTAATGGCTGCCAAGGTGGCAGAATTTACAGCAAACTTAAGAATAGCTCTAGAGGAAGAAGGAGCAGAAAGGTGGAGGCTCTGTCTACACTAGAGATCTGCACTGTTGTAAGGTTTCCTGTGTAGCCACTCTCTGCTGACCAGAGAGATCTCTCCCATCAGCATAATTAAACCACCTCCAATGAGCGGTGGTAGCTACGTCAGCAGGGGAGCCTCTCCCACCAACATAGCACTCTCCACACCGGCACTTCTGTCAGAGAAGTTTAAATGGGTTGGGGGAACAGTTTTCACACCCCTGACCAACAAAAAGCGGTAGTGTAGACAGAGTGGAACTAGCTTTGCATTCCTACTCTTACTCTTCAGCTCTGGCACAGCTGAGGATTAAACCAGGAGGCCCAATTCTGATATCTAGCGTGCAGGGAGCAGCCGGCCCAGTGTCCTCATTTAATCGGCTCAGCCCACTCGGCGTGTTGCAGTGTGGCTTAGCGACTGAGGAGACGGGAAGCTGGCTTTCTGACCCCTGCACACAGACAGCAATTGCATACAGTCTAGTAAACTATAAACTACGGATCAAACCCTCTGCTGGCATAACTCCACCGAAGTGATGCCGTGAGGTACAACAGTAGAGACTTTGGTCATATTCCTACCCTCGTTCTTAATACAGCCTGAGGCATCCAATGGTAAAGGACGGATGTAATCAGCATGTTTAGCTGAAAATGGCAATTCCCACTTCCCTGCTTGTGTCATCAAGTACGCTTCCTGCAATGTGGGTCTAAAATGCCAAGTAGTCAGAATTCTCTACACGGGTGGGGGCTGTGTGCCCACTTTGCACAGATGATAAATGAGAACGCAAGAGCAGTCAGCGATACAATCAGACCCAAGGAAGGGCCTTTTAGTTTTATTCTGAATTGCAGCAGAATCCCTCTTCTCTCTCCCCATGTGAATAATGGGCAGCAGCGTGACAATACTGGAAACAGTCCATGCTGCCCTTGGCTTGGGAGGACAGAGGCTTGTCTGAGGATGGTTGCATTTGTTCCTAGTCTATGATTTCTGTGTACCATGGCTCATCTCCATCATATCCGCTCCCTGAATTGTGGCTGCTGCAGCGACATTGCAAAAACTGATATAAATATTGCTTCTGTGCCGTATCTGGCAGAAGCCTGCAACACAAATACAAAATTCAGCTCCCAGAGGAAGTCATGTGCTTCCCCAAGCAGCTGCAGTGCTGTCAGAGCTGGGAAGAAAGCTTTCAGTTACAGAGCCAGAGGACGGGTGAACGGATGCAATGGCACAATCATACTCAACCCGTAGTGCTTAAACACCCTGTGGTGGCGATGCCCCACAGTTCCCATTCACTTCTTCCAGGAGGGCTCTGGGGAGCTTTCAGAAGTCTAGTAAGGACACTGAAAGCAGAGATCACATTTGCAACACCAGTGAAGCTTTGCATCCAGGGAGCGTAATGTCCTATAGATTGCAATTTATTTATTTTGAGGGGAGTGATGCAAATTCATGCGAATGACAGCTCCAGATGGCAGGTGTTTTCTCATTGCTGAGACTTCCTAGGAAAGGCCTTCCCTTGCCTATTAACCTGTATTGACCTTAATCTACTTTCCTGTGGAGTAGCGGCTGGATGGCTCAAATCTATTGACGTCAGAGGTGGTACAAGAGGGTAAATGGACAACACAAAGCCCTGGTTTTCCTTTAGAGCCATTAAATGTAATTAATGATGCAATGTAGGTCTAGTGAGAGAACACTCTGGTTTGTGAAGTCACTACTTCACTGTTAACTATTGGGAACCAGTGAGTCTGTGGCAGATTCTCAGCAGCAAAAGTTCACAGGCCTGATCCAAAGCCAGGTGAAGTCAATATTACCTTTTCTATACAGACACATTTTTCTTCTCTTTAAAGGTAAGCATGTGAGTAATCCCTTCCCACTTGGAGTATGTCTATACTGCAAAGTAAGCTCAGAGGTACTAGAACTCAAATTAGCAGACCCTCCGGTTGTTAATTGAGAACTTGAGCATCTACACTTGTTTGTAACCCCAAATTAGGAATTGTTCAATCCTGGGTCCCAACCTGATGCTCCAGGGTTTACACTGTATTCTGCAGGCCTGAGTCCAATCATCCATATCCCAGATTTCCTTATACTGGCCTAAAACATGGCTGCTTTAGTCCTTGTTCATAGTGTCGTGTGGGAAAATTTGAGTGTCCACCAAACTTGACTTTCCAGAGGATATGCAGTCAGCCTGCGGGATACTTGGATGGACTCCCTGAGCAGAAATCTAGCCAGGCTGCATCTATACTACAAAGCAATAGGGC
The DNA here is from genome assembly GCA_007922175.1 of Pelusios castaneus. Taxonomy (NCBI): domain Eukaryota; kingdom Metazoa; phylum Chordata; order Testudines; family Pelomedusidae; genus Pelusios; species Pelusios castaneus. Next base: position 21,087,565 of record ML685780.1, read on the forward strand.
TTGGACCTGGGTCCTGACTTCATTCAGGCTCAGACCTTCCATTCCCATAGGGAACTTGGGTCAGAGAGCTGGATTAGCGTGATTTGTGTGTAGACAGAAGAAGAGTTAGGCTTGAGCCTGAGTTCAAACCCTGGGATTACACTGTATACATACCCTTAAACCCTGCTTGATGTAGTTAGCTGAGTCAGGGCCATCTGAATGGAAACATGTAGGCAACCTTTGCTGTAGCTGTCTGTACACACTCCAACTATATTATAGAAGAGCAGGGCTTTTTTTGTGAGGGTACTCAGGGGTACTGAGTACCAGCACCTGTTTTTCACAGCAATGCAGCCCCGGCTCTCTCCCACTGCCGCTGATGGCCACAGGCCAAGTATTGGCACTTTTTTTTTTTAAAGCACTGTAGAAGAGTCTCTTGTGAAATTGCTTCTTGGGTTTCTCCTGAAGACGGTTACCAAAGTGGAGCATTGAACAGCTTTCTGGCCCAGTAGCGACCCTATCTTTGTACAAATGAGCTGAGTAATTTATTCATAAAGGAAGTGGACAGTTTAAGTAGTAGGTACAAGGGTGGTTGTGAAACTCACCAGTGTAACAACATTGCTAGTTGGTTGGTTGATGGCTGATGCTTTGGAGGGTCATAAGAAATTGAAAGGAGGTACTGTTTCATTGTGGGGTAACTTTTTTTAAGCCATGAATTTTTGAATCGTTATCCACATTTTTAGAAGTCATTTCATAATTGTGGGTGTGTGCGAGCTGTAGGCGTTGACTTTTACAAAGTCAGCAAGTTCTCTCCTGTTCCCGGCATAACCTTCTGCAGTGTGGTTTATGCAGGGAAATCTAACAAATGTCTCATAAACTCTCCTCCTGTATCTATTTCTCAAATATTGCTGCAATGCTGCCAGAGATTTATTGACAAAATACACAGCAGAATGCAAACTATATCACCTTTATGTGCTTAGATTGTTGCAATGAGTCCATTGTTTGAATAACTGAAATTCATTCCTTCACAAAGCTGTTTGTTTATGCTCCTACTCTTGTGTTTGGCCCAGCTGTATACCTTGATGTTATAAAAGAAAAAAAGTATTTTTCATTCCTACCTCTGGTTTATATGCTTTTCATCACCCACTTACCTCTGTGTCTATATCATTTCTTCACCTAAAAGGCTGTCTCTGAGTTACCTGCATATGGTACCTCACATGCCCTCCCACAACTCTTTGCTACAATGACGATTCAAAAGAGTTAGCATGGCAAATTGAATTTGCCGGCATGGATACGTGCCCTCATGTGGATTCCCCATTGACTTCAGTGGGACTCTCTCCAGGCACAGAGCTTTATGCACAATGTTTGCCTCTCAACTGCAATCTCAGTATTAAGTTTGTGAAATTTTGCTGATATTATTTATCCTAAATGTTATTTTTAACTACTTTCTTTTAAGCCGTTGTGTCCAATATGCAGAGGAGCACCGTTAGATTTCTTTTCCAAAAGTTATTGTTTTCTTTTTATTATTATTTCAACAATACACCCAATTGTCATCAGGAAAAGCTCATAGTAGCAATGATGTGAGCAAAGTAGGAAAGGCAACTGACACGCCTCTATTGTTTTTAACGTTGATCTTTTCATAAAGGTCAGTTCAGTTGTTTCACATACCTCTGTATCTTAATTCTAGACTCAATAACACTTCCAGGCAGCTAAGACTACTCAAAAGTTAGAGTATCAGCAAATGCAGTTGATAAATGAGGGTTGGGTCTTGTGTTTGCGTCCATCTTTCCCAGGTGCCCTAATGAATGAAGGTTACTTACCTGTTACCAGAGTTCTTCAAGATGGGTTCTGCATAGACACTCACCTGGGGTGCTCTTCCCAGTACAGGCTAGATCAGTGATTATCAAACAGTAATATGCACCCATGGGACTATGCAGAGGTCTTCCATGTGAGACATCAACTCATATATGCCTAGTTTTACAACAGGCTACATAAAAAGCACTCGCAAAGACAGTACAAACTACAATTTCATACAGACAAAATGAGAAAGCAAGCTTTTTTTTTTTTTTTTTTTAGCAATTGTGTGGTGGCGCTTTTGCATTTTTATGTCTGATTTAGCAAGCAAGTAGTTTTTAAGTGAAGTTAAGGTACTTAGGGTACTCAAGACAAATCAGCCTCCTGAAAGGTGCACAGAGCTCTGGAAAGGTTGAGAACCATTGGGCTAGATGGTAGAACCTTACCCTGAGCTGTGCTTGTTGAAACATTCATCCCACTTCTTTCCTTAGCATTTCCAAAAATTCTGAGGGTAGGGGTATAAAGCATGGGACTGTGGTCGCTTTAGTCACTTCCCTCATGACTCCAAGGCCTTTGTAGTGTTTAGGACTCCAAAGAAGAAGAGAAGGTGGATGGGACTGTGAATATGCCGAGTCTGTCTTGAAGAACTCCAGGTTACAGGTAAGGTAAGTAACCTTTCATTTCCTCTTCAAGTGGCCTCTCCATATTGCCACTCCCAGCAGAGACTGGCTAGCTGCAGTACACCTATCCTACGCAGTCCTAATTTAATAAAGACAGGAGAACTGCTTTATCAAATTGTGCCTCTGAGCTAGACTCTAAATCTCAAGAGCAGTTTGGTAAAAGTACAAATGGAACTCCATGTAGCTGCTCAACTAGCAGAATGTGTCTGTTGAAGGCCATAGAGGTTTTCCTTTGAATAAGATCTCTTGTGGAGTTTTTTTGTTTTGTTTTGTTTGTTTTTAGGAAATAGAGCAGAGACTAATATGCCTCCTATATCCAAAAGTCTAAATTATTTAGACAATTTTTGTGTAGCAATAACCAGACCTTTTTTTCTCTCTATATAAAAAGTGAAAAGGTTGGGCGATTGTCTAAACTGTTAGGTTCTCTCTAAATAATAGAGCAATGCTCTCTCAGCATCATGCATATCTACTGGGGTCTCACCCATATGACTATGTGATTTAGGAAAGAATACCATTAAAATTAATTCTTTGATTAATATGTAATTCAGAAACTACCTTAGGCATGAACTTAGGATGAGGGTGTAGCCTTTTTCTTTATGGAAGATTGTAAACAGTGACTCAGACATTTTAAGATGGAGTAAATATTCTAAAATATACTAAATAGCTGTCATATGAGGATCTATATATTACTATACTATATATATATATACTATATATTACTACCATTTGCCCATGGACATCCTGACCTATACTAGATACATATAAAGCGACTATTACTGAAGATATCAAAGGATGGAAAAGTAACCCCGATCATAGTATTCTGATATTGTGTTTGCCACATTAGTGTTCATAAGGCTTCATGGAGAACCACTGGTTTTTGATACATGCTATCTATGGTGAAGAAGACTGTCTGCTCCAGGGACTGGTGAAGTACAGATATCACCCACTTTATTTTTACATATCTCTCTGCCTATTATTGAGTCCAATGTAGCCCCTCTGAATACAATCCTCAGAGTAGGTTCCAGAAACAACAGATTATTCACAACCCCGGACTGGCAAAGAGAGAGCATTATCTGCATTATGTTGATGACAATGTCTCTGAGTGATGCCTTGACTAGTCAATCATGTAGATAAGCACAGACAAAAATCCTTTGTTTCTTCAGAAGTGCAGCAACTTTTACTTCATAAAAACCCTTAAGGCAGTAGAAAGATTAAAGGGGAGAACTTTGTATAGAAAGTGGTCCTTTCCTATCATGAAACGTAGGTGGCTTTACTAGAAAGTGTGACCTGTTCATACCTAGAGTAGCCACCTGAAAATGCCAAGGTCATGTCAGGCTGCAAATGGGGAGCAGGACTAGTGGGTGACACTGAAGTCAGACTTCCCAACCAGCCACAGACAATGCTTCTGATCCTCCACGTTGGTTATCAAGAAGCTAAAACAAAAATATACTCAGCCCCCTTTACTGCATTTCAATCTCTGGCTCCCAATCAGCTATTGGACCTAGTAAAAAGATAAGTTTCTTAAAAAGCCATGTAATTTACCAAAAGGGTTCTCTTGACCCTAAAGGATTAGACACAATACCAGATCAATAGACATTTGGATCTTACCCAACATGCCATGTTGCCATCCAGTCCTTTAGTAATTAAATTAAAGATTTCTTATAAAAGGAAAGAAACAAACTATAAGAGGACTGTTAAAGGATTAAAGCAATCACCTACATACAAATGATTTAAAAGTCCATAGATCAGGCTCTCAGTAGAATTTGGACCTTGCAGGCTTGTATAGTTCCTCTGATGTACATCCAGTACCTGTATGGGCCTCAGCCCTTTGTTTCACAGATTCAGTTGTAGATGACTAGATCCAGAGGAAGTAGGTGATAACTAAAGACAAAATGGATGTGGTACAGCTGCATTTTATGGCCCTTGGCCTTTGCCATGCTGCTTGTGGAAATTTACAGGAATGAGATGGAGTCCACAGTCACATGAACAAGTCCTGGTGACTCATCAGAGGTAGCCCTGGCTTCTCTCCCTGGGCCTATTGTACCTGTGAATTTTTTTAATTGGCCATTAAGCAGGATATTGCTGCAGCCACCCTGTCTGGGGTGTCTCCCAGAAGCACATCACAAGTTGAAATACAGATACATCAAGCATATCCATTACTTCCACTACAAATGTGACACATACACATAAACAATAACATACCCGGCAAATTATAACTTCTCTAACGGTATCAGACGTGCCAGATCTCATATGGATTACTGTAATTTTGAAATACTGATATTAAATAATATCATCAGTGGTCCCCCTAATCCAGCCAGCATCACAAGAAGGTCTTACTGAAATATAAAAATCTTCACACTTCAGATCCAGAGTTGCAAACAAGTATTCTATAGAAAGGAAAGGAATTATGGATGATAGAGACAGCATGCAGAGTTGAAACTTCCTGATGAATGGATTTAGTTTCCTGAGATCTAAAGTGAGATGAAAACCCCTATCCTTTCTTGATATTAGATAGTATTTTTAATAAAACCCTTTCCCTCTGTACACCTGTGGAACTTCCTCTGTAGTGGAGAAAGTGGAGAACCTCTGTTTACAACAGATTCTCATGGGATGGGTCCCTGAAGAGGAATGGGGGCAAGGGCTAAAAGGGGCAAGGTTTTTAATTGGATAGGGTATCCACTGAGGAAGGATGATTTCTAGAATTCACTTGCCTGATGTTATAAATTGCCCATAGTGGTAGACGCAGCACTGATGATCCCCAAGTGGAAGAGGCTAAGTGCTGGATAAGACGGGATTGCATCTTTCTGTCCTCATGTCAAATCTGAGCCTGTGGCTGAGGTCCAGAAAATGATGTCGTTCACAATTTTTCCCTACTATGTGGTTTCAGTGGTTTCTCTGTGCAATTGATAAAAATAGGACAAGGATGAAGAAAGAGTCTATTGTCTTTGATGTACTTCAGAGCTCCCTCTGATAAACTGGAAAAAAATTACTGAGGACATTGCCATAGATTTAGTATTCTTCATGCTTTCTAGAATGTCATCTGTCTTTGAGCTAAATAGCCCTTTCCCCTCAAATAGGAGATCCTCACTTTTCATCCTGATCTCTGAGGAAAGTCTTCTGACCTCACCAATGTGCAGTATCTCAAAGATTTGGCTGAGGCTACAGTTCTAGCAGAAGAGTCCAAAGAGTCAAAGGCTGCTCCTAATCCATGTTTGGCAGTGTTTTTACCCTTTCACCAAGATGGCATTTGCTAGTTTCCTCGGGTTATCTGGGAGATTCTTTATAGATGTCGCCATCTTTCTTCAGAGGTGGTACAATTAGCGTACTATAACTGCCTAATAGTTTGCTACCCTTATGTCAAGAGTAGCTGGCAATTTTTTTTTCTTCCTATACATCCAGGCTTTTACCTTCCTTGTCAACTGGCATTGAATGAAATTGTTCCCCTTTTGATCTTTGAAGTGCAATTTCTACCACCATTGGATTGGAGGTTTCTAAGACCCTATTGGCCTCTCTTCATATTAATGGCCCTCCTGTGGATAAAACTACGCTAGAAGAGACATGAATCTCACTGCCACTCCATCGACCCAAAACCCATTAGGGGGTCCACATACAAATGTTTCACCTATCCCATTTATTCAGCCAAGACCTCTGATTTCTCTGATGTTGTCAGAGCCAAGAATGAATCCATAATTGGACACTGAACCAGAGCAGGGACTTAACCACCAGCACACACTTTCTTCCAAACAAGATGTACTCAAGATCAATGGACACCAGAACTAAATATGAGATTTTGGTCAAAAAGCAAGCTTCACCATGGGTGATGGCAGCACTGGCCTTCCCCAAAACAATACCAAGACTGTCCCTTTTATCTAAAGAAGCCTTCCCCACCATCAATCCAAGAAGGATTCCTGCCTTCAGATCCAAAGAAAATTGATCTGGTGCTACAACATGGAGACAGTGACTGGTCTCTCATGACTGTGCAGTGCACTTTACTGGGAGAAGAGGAAACAAATACAACCACCTCAGGAGTCTGATCTGGACTAAAGAAAAGTAACATCTATAAGGGTGACATCAGGTTCTTCTCTTTCAGAAGATGTGACACTATTCCATGAGTTAGTGGACAGAAAGTCACAAATAAACATGCTTTCAATGTCCCTAGGAAACAGTTCACCCAATATTTGTAATTCTGGGGCATCCAGGAGGCTCCTTTCTTAGCGTACATCCACAGTGCAGTAAAAAACCAACAGCATCCAATCTCAGAGCCTGAGTTTAGTAACTCTGGCATATGGGAATTGAGCTGTGGGGCTAAAAATAGTGTACATGGTTGGGCTTGAGCTGGATTCTGGGCTCTGAGACCCATCTCCCTCACTGTGGGTATGTCTACACTGGCAAGTTAGGTCGACTTAAGGACCTAAACAAAGCCACGTCCACACTGGGCTTTTATTAAGTCGACTGAAGCCCTTCCTTAAGTCGACTTAATAACACCTCCTCTGAGGTCAACTTAAGCCTTAAGTCAACTTAAAGCCAGTGTGGACGGGGAATAGCGCTAAGTTGACCTTATTAAGTCGACTTAAAGCCGTTAAGTTGACTTAACAAGGTTGACTTAAGTCAACTTAAAGTATTGCCACTCTGTTAGGTTGACTTAACAAGGTTGACTTTAGGTTGACTTTAAGTTGACTTAAAGTCGATCTTTTTAAGTCGACTTAACAGTAGATATAGCCATCCACACTGGCTTTAAGTTGACTTAATAAGGTCGACTTAGTGCTATTCCCCGTCCACACTGGCTTTAAGCTGACTTAAGAAGTCAATTTAAGGCTTAAGTCGACCTTCAAAGTTGGTGTTATTAAGTCGACTTAATAAAAGCCCAGTGTGGACGCGGCTTTATGTAGGTTGACTTAAGCATCCTTAAGTCAACCTAAGTTGCCAGTGTAGACGCACCCCCAGGTTTGGGTCCACGGCCAGGGCAGGAGCTGGGACCAGAGCCAGGGCCCCTGTTGTGGCCAGGACTGGAGTTGGAGCCGCGGCCACTGCTGGTTCTGCGGACGGAGCCGGGGCCTCTGCTGGAGGGGTTGGGGCCAGGGTTGCTGCCGGTATTGTGGTCAGGATTGGGGCCATGCCCGGGCAGTCTGGAGCTGCTGCCGCGGCCAGGGTCAGGGTCAGGGCTGAAGCCAGAGGCGTGGCTGGGGGACCCCACAGGGAGTTGTGGCCATGGCTGGGCCCGCTGCCGGAGTCAGGGACGATGCCGGGTCAAGTGCCGCCATGACCAGGATTGGGGCCATGGCCACTGCTGGGGTTGGGGCCGTGGCTAGTGCCAGAGGAGCAGGGGAGTGGGGGGAGAAGTGGGCCCACGGGGGGCCTTGCTGTGTCACAACCAGCTGGGATTTCTCCCAGCTGTGTTGCGACCCAGTAAAGGTTGAGAACCCCTGATCTAGGAGGTTGGCAACTTTTGCTGACCCCTGTGCCTGGCCCTCCTCCCCAATCCTCAGCCAGTGCCAGCGGTTCCCTCCACTGAAAAAAATTAGCATCCATCTGAAAATTTGGCAGCAGCCACGACTGGGGGAGGGAGGGGCACTTCCCAGGCATGCCACTGAAAGGAGTCAATCACAGAAGGAACCTTCTTGGAGTGGCTTCTCTTGGCAGCCTACCTGCAGGTGGGGGGCCCAGGCACGCCATGGAAAGATGCTGCCCTGAATGGCTCCTTTTGATGGTGGCATGCTGCAGGGAGGAGCCACTCAGGGCAGCTTCTTTCCACGGCATGCCTGGGATATGGGCATGATGAGGACCCCCTGCACCTCAGCTGCCCATGAAAGAAACCACCTACAGTGACTTTCAGTGGCAGGAGTGACAACTTCTGTGGTGCTCAGAGGATGCTGCCTACTGCTCCAAATGGGGTGGCGTGCCACTGCTCGGCATGCATGCCAGGACTTGCCTACTCCTGAGTTACCTTCCTCTAGGCACATACGGCATGTGCTATGTGCAATGGATTCTGGAAAAGCCAAGGGAAAGGAAGCCCTTTCTTTAAAGCCTAGCTTCTTAGTCCTCAGATCTGCCATCCTAGAGCTGAAGAAGTCTTGACTAAAACTACCAATAAAACCAACTATGAACTATCCTTAATAACTCTCTATAACTGAACTATATACTAATTACATAAGTGTGTATTTATCTAAGTACTGAGGATGGTTGCAGGGAAAGCCCAGAACGGTCCCTAATCTGTCAGCTGGTCATGGCTAGAAGGAACTGAGGCAGCCAGAGTATCGTGGTCCTATATAGGTTTTGCCTTCAGAATCTGCATGAATGCTGAGGGGAGAGGTGGGACAGGCATGTGAGCACTCCAACACACTGCTGGCTAATGTTGCATTGTCTGCAGTGCAAAAGCCAGAGCATCTCAGGTGTGGGACTATGCAGAGGACACTTCACCTATGATATAATCTGCTATTATTCCTGAGAGTACCTCTGCCACAGGGGGCACTTCAAGGAATAAGGCTATGAATGCAGCTGTGATAACACCCACATAATGTATTTGTCAACATTTGTTCAGTAAAATGCACACATTTGCATCAAGGGTATTCACAAGTCTTTCTTGGTTTTCCTTAAGCATTCTACATGGGCACATTTTTGTCCACATAAAACAAGTGTCTTGCAAATCCTGGTGTGACAATATGATTGCAGAAAGCTCTGGTCAAGAATTGTCCATGTCATCATTTAAAATATCTTTGATTTCCCAACTCTTGTTTGTAAATATTTCAGTCACCCACTCAGTCCTAGAAACAAAACTGTGCGACTTACCAGATCAGTTACATACCACAGATAATCAAAGGAAATATGCTTAATGAATTGCTTGTGAGCAACTGTTAAGCAGAAATATGCTTGCATAAAGCATTTGTCAAACAATTTTGAAGAGTAGAACATATTTATAAAAAATCAAAGTTGATATGTGGGCGATTTAGGAAGGAAATGAAAACAGCTGAATTTTTATGCTTGTTATGAATTGTTCACCCAGCTGCAGCCAACAACATGGCAGTCTAAACAGGTCCAGTGGCCAAACAGTTCTATCTTCTACTTTCAGAGATCAAATATTGAATACATATCTGTCAGGTCTCACACTTCCAAGCCATTTCTACTGCATTCAAAAGGCAAATATAGTCATACACACATGCTACTTGAAATGCTAATATTCCAAGCACTTCTTTCAGAAATGTGCACTGTGAACGACGAGAGCTCTGTGAGCACTGAAAATATCAAATCCTTGGAATGGTTATAAACGCCTTTGTTGCAAGTTCAAAATATTAATGCTATCTGGTTTGGTTCTCGGGAAGACAGCTCTTCTGAAGAAGCCTTTAATACGTGGAGGGAAACATCAGTCATAATCAAAATGATGGTCTAAACCTAGCATAACCAAGATATCTAAAAGTTTTTACAGCTCAGAGTTCTAAAACCATTACACCATTCCAAAACAAGAAGTGTGATTTCATTGCTATAATGCTGTCTTAATTATATACAGTACTTAACAGCATATGAGTCATAGTATAAGTTTATACTCTGCTGCTTGGCTAAACCTCACAGTAATCAGCAATCTCTGCAGTGAATACTCAGTAAACCACACCTTGCTATATTCCCGGTTTGTGTCTGTAGGACGCGACATTGGGTTGAAGGGTACCTCAACAGGATGAAGGGACACTGTATTGGACAATAAGGTCTCAGATTCAACAAGAACATATCCCAGAAATGTCTTGAAATCTTGTGCTTCTATAGACACATTCATTTCAATTCACTTGGAACCTAGAAATAAATTGCTGTTTTATTTTGTTTTTAAAGAGAGTTTACTTCTAAATATAAAGGATGGCTTGCTATAAAGCTTAAATCTTCAGCTGTTTGTTAAGGCTTTTAGACACTCATGAATAGGCATTTGAAAAAACTGTGCAATCATATAAGGAGTATTTGTTTCCCTCCTCTACACCATATACTCTTGTTCTTTAAAAAAAAAAAGAATCTCTCTTGTTTACAAACATTTTTTAATTGTATGGAGATTTTTAGTGGTGGATTACCAGACGGTACAGCATTTGTCACCACTTCATTTTTAGGATCTCGTCTCCTCTTTATGTCACTTTGTTTGTTGAGCTCAATGAAATTAAGGCATAATAAGTGCTAGACGCCCAATTTTCCCCATCTAAAAGGATATTAGTCATTCTCACTAAAGACAATGGAAATGACTTGTGTTCTGTGTGGGGGAGAATACAGTCTTAAGTAGGTAACATTGTATTTCAACAAATAGTTCTATTTTTTCCATTGTGAGTAGTCCAGGTGTGCTCTGGAAATCCAGCCCTTTCCAACGTGTCTATTCTCAGAAGTACAACTGATACCCAACCACATGTGCCTCAACTGATCATATATGCCAGGAAGACTGCACACTGATCAGTGTGCCTTGTTCTCAAATGCCTAGGAAATGAGCCAATTCCCAAGTTCTCACTTGGGAACAATTATTATTACAGGGCTTTCTGAGGACACTGAGGGCAGCTGGACTGGGGAACAGGGAGGTTTCTAGTTGCTGAGGGGAGTTGGGATTTGAGAGTGAAATAATTCTTCTGTTTGTCCTTCTAACATAACTCCCCGGCATCCATAAGGCAAATTCCCAATCCCGTCTATTGGCCTGTAAAAGGCAAGATGGATTGGATTGGGAGCTGCAAGTAGGGGTGAGGGGAAAATGGCATGCGGATTTTTGTGGAGCAGGGAGTACAGATGGGCAGGGAAAGTGGGAGGAGGACTTGAAGCACTCACACAAATGCAAATGGCGGCCCTTCTGGTGCTTAACGGGGACAGGAAAGCAGGTTAATGTTAGATGCCTTATTGGGGGACTGATTCTGTGGTCTAGAGAAATGACTGAGCTCACAGCTGGGGATCCAGAAATGTGGATTCTATTCACATCTTCCAGTAACTTGTATAACCTTGAATGAATCAATTAAAGTCTCGGTGCCTCCATTCCTTTCCCATCAAAAGTGAATGATAATGCTTTGCAACTTTTCTAACCAGCACTAAGATCTCTGAATGAAAAGCATCATTGGTCAGATTTTTCAAAGGTACAGATGCAGATAGGTGCCTAGTTGGATTTTCAAAAGAGTCTAGGCAAAGTATTAAAGGTTTTTACCCACGTAAAACACCCATATAACAAAGATCTTTCCACAGTGCTTCAGAGAGGCTCTTGATTAATTGAAAGATATAAAAATAACTTACCTTATAGCAACATATTGCTAATTTCAATGAGCATTTTAGTAGACAAGAAAGGCACTATTAATTCTGAAGATGTGTATTTCATTGGAGAGTTATCACTGTATGTGTCATTTAAACAGAAATTTCCTTAACACCTATGTAATCAAATATTAGTTCACTGTTATACTACAGTATGTTTTTAATTAGCAGTTGGTGTTTATTTAAAATACAATAACTGTCCTATTAAATCAAAATGAAATACAGATGAGGGAATCTTAATATAAAGTATCTTCCAGAGGACACTATGAGTAATGGTGCTTGAATTGTACAGTTGCGAAACAGGATGTATCTAGACTAAAAGCAAACAAAACCAAACCCTTTTTCTGCACAGAACCATATCTTTTACTTTTCACTGAGAAAAAAATTAAAGAGACCAAGCCCTGGCTATTTAAAGAACAAATTCCGTCTATGAACCTCCATGACAGCTGCACTTTATTGTACTAATGCAGATCACAGAGCCTCGAGATGAAGCACACGGAAGCTGGGGACAAGCCACTCTCTGTTGAGGGGATCTGGTTGTGAGAGAAACTCCCAGAGGAGACCAGGTGAAGGCAAAGTTTAACCATCTTTAGGAAATCTTCCTCTTTGAGAAAGGCTTTCACCATAAGGAGGACACCCATAGCACTGTATTTTCTCCCCCAAAATCCTAAACTGACCCCTCAACCAAAAAAGAAAAAAGTAAACTAATAAGATCTAAAATAAAAAAAAAACCAAAACACCTTATCCCAAGCATTTTTTGACCAAAAATGGGAGCAGTGCCAGAGACTCCATGAATTCCACCCAGGCCTTTGCTATCACTATTGATTTTACATTAAAGGAGCTCAGATACTGTGGTGATGGAAGGTAGAATAGGAGCCTATGACATATAAGACAAAATGAAAGACTGCTCCCAAAAGTCATTGTATGTGTGTGAGTGCAGCATGAGAGCTACTAAATGCTCTGCTGCCAATTTAAAAAGTGAGATTCACAGAAGAGCCATCTCAGGGATTAGGACAGCAAAGAGCTAAAAGCCAGCAATGTGTCACTCCCCCTCCTCCACCTCCCCCCCTGCAAATTGAAGAGATTTTATGAAAAATACCCCAGTGGCAGAAACTAGGGGATCTGACCCACACTGTTAAATACGTCCATTTATTCTGTTGCATAGAGACAGTCCACTTTGACCAATGTACATGATAGAGGGGCATTTCTGGCACATGATGGCATATACCATATTAGTAGATGTGCAGGTGAATGAGCTCTGGATTGTGTGGCTTATTAAGTTAGGACTTATGATGGTGTCACTTGAGTGGATATGTGGACAGAGATGGCAATGGGGTTTGTTGCAAGGATAGTGTTTCTGTTGTATGGAATGTAGCTGCAGGTGTGCATTTGCTTCATGTTGGGGGATTGTCTGTAAGTGAGGAGTGGTTTGTCACCCAAGGTCTGTGAGAGTGAAGGATCATCTTTCAGGATAGGTTGTAGATCCTTGATAAGGTGTTGGAGAGATTTTAGCTGAGGGCTGTCGGTGACGGCAAGTGGCATTCTTTTATTTTCCTTGTTGGGCCTATCCTGTAGTAGACGACTTCCGGGTATTCATCTGGCTCTGTCAATCTGCTTCTTCACTTCCCTAGGTGGGTATTCAAGGTTTCAGAATGCCTGATAGAGATCGTGTAGGTGTTTGTCTCTGTCTAGGGGATTGGAGCGAATGCAGTTGTATCTTATTGCTTGGCTGTAGACACTGGATCATGCGATGTATCCTGTATGGAAGCTGAAGGCATGTGGGTATGTATAACTGACAGTAGGTTTCCATTATAGGGTGATGTTTATGTGGTCAATGTTTATTTGCGCTATAATGTCCAGAGAGTGGATCTCTTGTGTGCACTGTTCCAGGCTAAGGTTGATGGTGGGGTGGAAATTGTTGAAATCCCAGTGAAATTCTTCAAGGGACTCCATCCCATGGGTCCTGATAATGAAAATGTCATCAATGTAGCAAAGATAGAGGAAGGGTACTTGGGGGCAGGAGTTGAGGAAGCTTTGCTCTAAGTCAGCCATGTTGGCATACTATGGGGCCATGCGGGTACCCATAATGAGGAGGTTTACCTAATGGACAATCCTGTTAGGAAAGAAGGGTTGTGTGCAGATTGATTTCTTTTAGTTTAAATGGTAAAGTGAAGAAGTAATGCCAAAGCATTCTTATGGTATCAAGTTAGGGAAGTACAACTGTGCCGAAAGAGGGAGTAAATAAAAGGAACTGAGACCAAACAGTATTTATAAGGACACTCAATCACAGAGTGGAATAATCAGAAATGTAAACATTTGATAAATAATTCTCAGACTGAGCTCAAGTCATATATACCAAAGTCCACCATTGTTTCCAAAACAAGGAGAACAGAAAGGGAAAACTTATATAGCTGTTTTGGCTGGAGAACAAGAGCTCTTGAGGTGACATTTAAAGAGTATCAAAGACTATGGAGGGACTTTATATAAATTATATGAACTTTCAACTGGACATTTCAGCAACAAGCAGAGTGCCAATGAAGACTCTGCAACCTGAGCATACATAACTGCAAAGCTGGCCCATGTAAAGCAATTTGTCAGAGGTAAGTTGCTCACTGGATCAAAGCAGCCAGCATTCACGGCATGTCCAAAGACTGTTGCATCAATAGTTATGGCCTACTTTGTCTTACACAAGCTGTTGAGCCAAGATGTGCTTCCGAAAGCCAAAGATAATTGGAAGGGAGAATACTAAAGTCCTTGGCCAGCCCCTTGGAATCCTTCTGGTGACATTAAGTGCCTATCTCCAAAAGACACCTTTAACTGTCTTTTTTTGTTTTCCAGCAATTCAGGTGCCCACTAGCACAACAAGGCAGCACTACAGTTGTGTCTGTCCTTTTCTCCCCCTGTGTTTTCAGCATCAACTCCTGCTGTGAACAGTTATTAAGTTGAAAGCTGACAGCTGAGCAAAGACCCTGGTGACAAGTAACACAGGCTATGTCTACACTAGGGAATTAAGGTCAACTTTAAGAAGGTCGACTTTAATAAGTCGACTTTAAGTCGACCTTATTAAGTCGACTTAGAGAGTCCACCCTGGACTCCTAAGTTGACTTAAAGGGGACCTTAGTAAATCGACTTAGAGAGTCCTCACTGGACTATCTAAGTCGACTTGTTTGCTCCAGGGAGAGCCAGCCCCGCATGGGGC
>ML685780.1:21122456-21146715 GCA_007922175.1 Pelusios castaneus
AGGGGCCCGAGCTGGGAGCCGGGCGAGGGACCGATCTGGGAGCCGGGCGGGGGGCCGAGCTGGGAGCCGGGCGGGAGGCCAAGCAGGGGCCCGAGCTGGGAGCCGGGCGAGGGACCGGGCGGGAGGCCGGGCGAGGGGCTGAGCTGGGAGCCGGGCGAGGGACCGAGCTGGGAGCCGGGCGGGTGTGGGGTTGTGAACTGGGGGAGGGGCCTAGTGGCTTGGCCAGGGAGTGGGCTGGAGGGCTACAGCCCTGGATCTTTTTGCTATCCAGCAACGCCCCCTGGCGGGAACACTGCTTGCTGGACAGCATTCGGACTATAAGACGCACCGTCATTTTTCCCCCACTTTTGGGGGGGAAAAAGTGTGTCTTATAGTCCGAAAAATACGGTAGTTAAAGTTGACTTAAAATTACAAGTGTAGTCATAGCCTAAAGTGCCACCAGACTCCTTGTTTGTTTTGCTGGACTAAACTAACACGGCTACCTCTTTGGAACTATCCTACCTCAGTTTGACATTATCTCCTGCAACTCCATGAAAGTCTGGTTCTTTGAAAAGCTACCACCCATCCCTTACTAAGTGCTATAAGCCTAAATACTTCCCTCAGGTTGTAAAAGTAGACACATTTGTGCATTGTTTGAATTCCAAAGGGATCAAACAATTGTAGGATAAACAGAGGGGTGCAAGTCTTCTTCAGCAAGTTTTGTGTATCTTCCACTGAAAAAATGTAAATACAGGGGTAATGCAAAGCAATCTAAACTGTTTATCTCATAGGAGATGACAGAACAATGCACTTTCCTTGGCCACATCTGGTGCCATACAAGCACTCATTCTTTGCCATCAGATATCTTCTAAACACTCAGATCTCCTTCATTTCTCCAGGCTTTTCAGAGCAACAGAATTACAGATGCACACTGATAAAGTTTGCAACACTAGAACCTGGCATGGTTGATGCCTCCCCATAGACCACACACATTTTCCCTTTACATTCCTCCAGGTTGGGTGTGTGAGAAAGAAATATTTCAAAGCACTGGTGTATGTGCCAGGGTTTGCCAGGGCTGAGCCCCAGGACCTCTAACCTTGCCAGTTCATAGCCCCAGTACCTCTGGGCTTGCCATGTCAGTTATGACTGTAAAAAAAATTACTTGGGCCCCAGCACCTAATTGCTTGAGCTCTGGCCCCTTTCATTACGAATTAAGCTCTGGACCCAGACTATTAAGCCATTCATTCTATTACCCTACAGTCATCTGCTGTGTTTACTTTTCTCCCACTCCTCCATGAGATCACAGAATAAGTTGGGAAGAAGATTTGGATTTTCCTTCTTAGGACCTCTGTATTGTATTACTCTGCTTTTCTGATCTTGTTGCCGCTCTTCGTAGAGAAGACATTCCTTCTACCTGAGGTTTCCTATCTACTTGCACAAGGTCTCTTATAACAATAATAGCATGAGCAGCAGCATTAACAATATTCACATATTATTCCCTTTCTGTCTTTTTCACCCAGATCTAAGACTGATGTTTAGTTCAGTGTTTTTCAAACCACAGGTTGCAGATCTTCAGGTACTGTGTTGCGGCCCCTCTCCACAGTGCGCCTGGGGAACTGTTCCCAGGCACACCCCAGAAAGAAATTGCCTGGTGTAGTCCCTCTCCGCGGCATGCCTGGGGACATGCTGTGGAGAAGGGCTGCACTGGGTGGCTATTTTTCTGCAAAGGGGGCCACCACATGGCTGAAGAGTCAAGGAAGAGGGGCTGGCCTGGGGGTTGGCAAAGGGCCGAGTTGCAGGCATAAATTATTTTTTTACTGGGTCCCGAGAAAAACGTTTGAAAACTGCTGGTGTAGTTTATAGCAATTTAACCCTTCAGAAGGCGAGAGACACTGAAGGAGTCATTCAGCCCACTTAAAGTTCAGATGTCCTCCCACTTCCATTTCACTTAAAGTGTTGGGTAAAAGTTTATTTCTCAGGTCACTAGAGGTCTGCCAAGCCTGAGTGTCCTTACTCCAGTACTGTAGCTGTATTCCAAGGTTTATGGGTTTGCCATTAGCTCCCTGAAGCTTCACGCTTTTCCCCGGTAGACAATTAGGGTCACTGTCGGGGTCAAATCCCCCACACGGAACATTTCTTTAAAGCTCTTTTGATATTAAAGCTTCTTTTCAGACTTAGTGTTTCAGTGTGGAGATAAAACTAGTTCTCCAAGCCCTACATGAGTCTCCATTTGACCTGAGGAAAACAATTCCTTTGAAACTGTAAATTCAAAAAGGCCCTTTTTGGTTCCTGTTTGCAATTATCTCTGCCTAGAAAGTTTCAGACCTTGCTACTTTAGCTCCTAAGCCTTATATTCTGTTTTCCTCAAGGACAAGTCCAATTTGTGAATTTCCTTTCTTTAGTCACAATGTCCTTCCAGTTTCCTCCAGAATCATGCATCTGTATTGGCCTTAATGAGTCCCTCTCCCTGAGAAGTAAACCTTAAGTTTGGAAAGTAAGCATTGTCTATATTCAGAGGAATCTTTTTTGAGAATTTTTCCAAATAATATAGTGTGATTATTAAATAAATTCCTAGATAGGTATACTAAGTCTAGATTAATAATCAACCTTCACACAGGAAGAACTGCTGACCTCCAGCATGTCTCCACCAAAGAAGATAAGGAGACAATATCCTCACTCAACCCACCCTGTGTGGGAAAGCCAGTTTGCCTTGTAGATCAACAAACTCAGAGTGGCTCCATCATGCTTGTTTCCCCTGAGTAGTCTCTTGCTTGTCTCTCGAGTTTTCCTTCTAATCAGATACTTCTCTCTCTCTCTCAAGTCAAAAGTATTTTTAGGTTAAGCACTACAGCATTCACAGCTGGCATCTTGACAAGAACCGTGAAAACATCTAGCTTGACACCCAAAAATTCTGCAGGCTCATTTTTCCCCTCATGCCCTTCCAGGAATGACCTAACCAAAATGCAGTCAAGTTAGAGATTAAATTTGTTCATCTGTAAAAATGCTGTTTATAGGTAAGAAATAATGTCTGTTCATCTGAGGATATTGCTTTACAAGTTTTAATTAAAGGGTCACTGTCAATTTGAAATCTAATCTATTGACAGAAAGAGTTGAAAGTAATTTCAGGTACTACACTTGACCTGGATTCCCCTTTCCAATTTTTATGGTTTTACGGACATATTTTCCTGTATTTGTAAAAATATTTTTCTTTCCTCTACTGTTGTGTGAAAGACCCAAACAACCAGCATGGGATGCTGACTGGCTGGATGATTAAACATGAAAAAGAGTGAAAGTGACAATGCACAAAGTGTTGTCAAATGCACAAACTGGTGGGGAAAAAAAACAGAAAATATTGAACTGAAATATCAAACTGCAGGTTGAATTTGCTGTGTTGGTAGCTAGAAAAATAGCTTTTAACTTGGGAAGGGAATTACTGCAGGGTCCCATTCTGCCCTCAGTTACCTCGCTGAGGCCAGGAGGCTGGCACAAGTATAGCCAAGGTCAAAACTTGGCCATTTGTATAGGAATAACTGTTGAGAAAGAATAAATATAGGCTAGGATCACTTTTCAGAGGAGAGTTACTCTGATTTTTAAAAAATGCAAAATATTTTTTTCCAGAATGAGCGAATCCTTTCAAACCCTACCACCCTCAATGTGAGAAATATACAAGTTTTTGTTTCCTGTTTCCCCTCACTTCACAAAATCTAATAATTCTCCCCTTCAGTTGAAGAATGAAGAATTGTTGAACATGTGAAGTTCTAGAAATTCTCTCATGTCCAGCAGGGGATGGGGCAATTCCTTACACTGCTCAACATCTCGCTTGCCTCTGACCTATGGCAGCAAGTTTTCTTGGGCACTAGAGAAAGGCAAAGCTGTTCGCTAGCCCCATTCAATCTTCTGTCTCATCTCTTCAGGGTATAACTAGGCAGCCCATTCCCCCTCTGGCCACCACTATATTCAGAGCACCGACTGATCAGCCTGTCTGTTCTAGCACAACAGAACCAGTATCTCCTCCATTGATAAATGGAGCACTGCCTTGTAGGAGTTGTTGAGCAGGCTGAGAATGGGCTCCTCTAATATGCTGCTTGGATCAGCGAGTGGACATCTAGTGGGGGCCTGCCATGGAAGTCTGGTGGAAGTAGTAGCCTCCAGGATGCTGATGAGTTGTGGTAATAGGAGGGGAAGATTGGCATCCTCTGATGAGCCAAAATGAAGGAAAGAAAAAGGGGAGAAGGTCACAACTAAAAGGTCCAGGAAGCCATGGTGTCTATCGCTTAAACATTTCAGTTTACACTTTTGCAGGATCCACGGCTCAGTCCTGCTCCCAGTGAGCTCAGTAGGAGCCTAGATAGGAAAGGCAGCAGAAAATATTTTATGCATGTTTAAGAAGAGTTGTTCAATGAATATACTGTGAAATAAGTATATACAGCTCTCTTTGACAAATACAAAGGGTGAGTGAGCCACATTCTTCTTTTAAGTAAACATAAACAAATAAGCACTCACTCCAAAGCATTGTTTTCACTTACATATGGACAGGGTCAGATTAAGGGACCCCAGTCTCCCACCATGACAGCCTGGGGGTGGGCCACCGATGGGGAGGCAGGGCCCGAGAGCCAGAGGCTGCAGTCCGCAGTGCATCCCACCCCACCCTCGGGTGCGGGGCCAGCTGGTGTACGATATGGTCTCCAGTGCGGCCCTCCAGGGCCAAGGGCGCTGTCACCCACCCTGCTGGGACCTGCAGGGGCCCCGGAGTAGCATCCGTTTAGTGCTCTGAGCCCTGGAGGGCTGTATCAGAAGCCACACTGCACGCCAGCTGGCCTAGCCCCCAGAGCACAGTGGACATGTGCCGGACTGCTCCACCCCCAGGAGCAGAATAGCAAGCCTGGGGGTGAGGCAGGAGTGCCAGGGATTGTGGCCTCTGGTCTCAGGGCCCCAGGCCCTGCAGTGCTGGCAGGGCCCCTCCCAGCATGCCCCAGACCCCACTGACACTATGCTGGTAGAGGCTAGATCAGGGGTCAGCAACCTACGGCATGTGTGCCAGAGCTGGCACGTGCGCCGAGCCTGAGCGGCACACAGTGCTGCTCAGGCTCCCCTGCTGGTCCCGCAAACCATGCAGCCAGCAGCTGCGGCATGCGGCTGAGGGCCCCTGCTGGCCCCGCCCCTTGCTGGACGGCAGGAGGGGAGGGGAGGAGAGCTGGTCGCGTCGCATCTCCCGGCCCACCCAGAGCCGCACCACTGCCAGCAGGGTAGAGCGGGCCCTGGCCACAGCCGGCAAGAGGGCGGGTCGGCTTGGCCTGGACGGAGCCGCCATTGCCGGCAGGCAGCCTCCGGTTCCTGGCCCAAGCTCCCGCCGACAGCGGCGGCTCCGGGTGGGCTAAGCCAACTTGCCCTCTTGCCGGCCATGGCCGGGGACGGCTCTGCCCTGCTAGCAGCGGCGCGGCTATGGGCAGGCCGGAGCAACACAGCGCAACTTGCTCTGCTCCCTTCCTGCCGTCCAGCAGGGGGTGGGGCCAACAGGGGCCATCAGCCCCACGCCGCCCCTGCAGATGGGAGCTGGCCCTGGGGCAGGGAACCGGAGGCCACCCACTGGCTGATGCAGGCCCTGGCCCTGGCCCTGCCCCCTTTTGGCCCCGCCCTAGCACCTGCTGAGGGTGCGGTGGGTGGGGCTGGCACAGGGGCCGGCAAAGGTTGCTGACTCCTGGGCTAGATCAACACACGCCCTTTCGGTCGGTTCCCGGGCTGCAGCCCCTAAAGCCCCTGCATATGGACTTGATCCGACCCTGCATAGGGACTTTCTTGGCTACTATTTAACAACTGAGATCAAAACTATATTCAGCTCCACAAAATCTTTATCAGCTTCCTGGCACTGCTCGGATTATCACAAAGATTTTTACTATAGGCTTTTTTATTGTGTAATTTATAGCTTAAACCCTTTAATCTGTTTAGGGGTGGCAGCTCACTAAGAAGTGTAAGAGTCCTCATAAGTTTTCACAATGCCACACACATCCAGTTAACAAGCAGTTTTGAAGAGCGCCTCACAAATCTAAGAGCAAGACACAAAATGTTTAGAAACATTTTGAGAGGCTCCCCCATCTTACGTTATACTGTATTGCAGCAAGTCAATGTAACTTGCATGAAAGATCATTTTCATACTGCTTCCAAAGAACTAAGAAGGGAGACATAGAAACCTATAGATTTTTCTGTCAGCAGAACAATTAGAAGATATTTCAGTGGATGAAAAGGCAGTGAAATCCAACCTGGGATTTACCACAGAGGAAAATGGCCAGTATAGAGCCCTCCTTCCTTATGCTGTTAGCCCACGATAACATTTGAGACTCATTTCCAGTATGAACCAAACTTTCAAAAAGAAATAGAATCCTACATCCTCACAGTACCTTTCATCCTGTAGGGCTCCAGAACACCTTAGACATTAAATACACATACATGTGTGTGTTTCAGAGCATGCATACATGAGCACATGTGAGGGTGGGCACATAATATGTTTAAAGGGATAGAATACAGACAAACATGATTTGTTGGGAAAGAGTCAACATGTTTTTGTAAAGATAAATCATGCCTCACTAATCTACTAGAATTCTTTCAGGTGGTCATCAAATCTGTGGACAAGAATGATCCCGTGGATATAGTGTACTTAGACTTTCAGAAAGTCTTTGACAAGATCCCTCACCAAAAAGACTCTTAAGCAAAGTAGGCGGTCATGGGATAAGAGAGAAGGTTCTCTCCTAGATCTAAAAGATAGGAAACAAAAAAGTAGGAATAAATAGTCAATTTTCACACTGGAGAGAGCTAAACAGTTGTATCCCCTATGGCTTGGTGCACATTGCAAAACATAATCCCAACTATACATATAAAATGATGGGGTCTAAATTAGCTGTTACCATTCAAGAAAGATCTTCGAGTCATTGTGGATGGTTCTCTGAAAACATCCACTCAATGTGTAGTGGCTGTCAAAAAACTTAACGATGTTGGGAATCATTAGGAAAGGGATAGATAATAATAAAGAGAAAATATATTGCCTCTTTATAAATCCATGGTACATCCACATCTTGAATACTGCATGCAGATCTGATTGCTCCATTTTAAAAAAGATATAGTGAAATTGGAAAAGATACAGAAAAGTGCAACAAAAATTATCAGGGGTATGGAAAAGCTTCCATATGAGGAGAGATTAATAAGACTGGAGCTTTTCAGCTTGGAAAAGAGATGACTAAGGGGGAATATGATGGAGATCTATAAAGTTATGACTGGTGGGGAGAAAGTAAAGGAGCAACTGTTATTTACTCTTCCTCCTAACACAAGAACTAGGGCTCACCAAATGAAATTAATAGGCAGCAGGTTTAAAAACAAACAAAAGGAAGCATTTCTTCATGCAACACAGAGTCAACCTATGAAAAGCCTTTTCAGCAGTTGTTGTAAAGGCCGAGACTATAACAGGATTAAAAAAAAGGAACAAGATAAGTTCATGCAGGATAGTCCCTTCAATGCCTATTAGACAGCTGGACAGGGATTGCTGTTTGCCAGAGGCTGGAAATGGGCAATGAGATGGATCACTTGAGGATTACCTGTTCTGTTCATTCCTTCTGAAGCACATGACATTGGCCACTGTCAGAAGACTGGCTAGTAGACTAGATGGTCCACTGGTAGGACCTAGTATGATCATTCTTATGTTCTTATGTGTTGCAGTTCTCAACCATTTTCATACTGGGATCCTCTCCAATTGGTCCCTCTCATCTAACTTAAGTCTAGCTATGACCCCATCCCATTCAACAATATGAGGCGGGCAGGATGGTCACAACCACCAGATGCCTGATTGAAACTCCCCTCGTCCCTTGAAAACCCTGGAAAGACGTTGTTGGCAGTCAATTATGATTTATGATCACTCCATTATTCACAACTAGTGCAGCCATTTGCAACCATTAGGCAGATCAACCCAAATGAGTGCCAAAAATCCTTTATGCACCACCTTATATTATGTACTTGCCAGATGCATTACAGGAGAACTATTTTAGGAATATTTTGGAGAGCTTAGCATTTTTTATTGGGGGAAATGTATTACTCCGATTGCCTTACTTACAATGTGTCCATCTGTAGAGATCTTTTAAAGAGAGGGGGAAATATTTGTAAACCCCTCTGAAAGTGAACTGAAATAGTTTTCTAAATTTTTAAAATCCGGTGTCTCAGGATCTCCTAGTGCTAGGTTCAAGTGCTGTGTGGGCCATTATAAAGGTGACAATCTCCCCTTTCCAATTATATACCACCTATATTTCTGTGTCTTCAGGGTATTTAAATCATAGAATCACAGGGCTGGAAGGGACCTTATGAGGTCATCTAGTCCAACCCCCTGCTAAAAGCAGGACCATTCCCACTAAATCATCCCAGCCAGGGTTTTGTCTAACTGAACCTTAAATATCTCCAAAGACGGAGATTCCACCACCTCCCTAGGTAACCCATTCCAATGCTTCACCACCCTCCTAGTGAGAACATTTTTCCTAATATTCGACCTCCCCAGCTGTAATTTGAAACCATTGCTCCTTGTTCTGTCCTCTGTTACCACTGAGAACAGCCTAGCTCCCTCCTCTTTGGAGCACCCCTTCAAGTAGTTGAAGGTGGACCTTAAATCAGTCAGTGTTACAGAACTCATTATTTCCCATCCTGGAGTTCAGAGCAGCATAATTTTGTGGTGGGGGAGCAGAATGTATGCACCATATTTGGGGGGGAAGAAAGGAACATTTTGCAGACAGGTTGAGTTTTCTAAAAAGTAGCACTGAAGGGAGACAGTATTTGAACTTACTTGGGGAACTGGTAAATTTGAGACTAAATCTCAGGGTAGATAGATTGAGTGGACAGAGTGTAGTTTAGGCATATAAAGGTTCATGATAAACCCCCTTTATTACATGGCTCCAGAATTTATCACATGGATACCATCACCACATATGGAATACAGACTTACATATATAACTACATTGAGAATATGTGAGTTATTTCATCTGGCCCTGAAATGCATTCAATTCTAGGGCAAAACAATGCTGCTGTTTATCATTACTAATTGTGCACTACACATCAGTTTAGATCAAGGAGGATATAATACGCAACTGAAATTTTTTTTGGGGGGGGGATTGAGGGTAGCAGAAAGGAATCTGGCCAGTTTGGAATGGGCAACCGCATTACTCAAGAAGGAGAGAAAGATGGGATCTTGTTCTTACAAATGCTGCTGCTTAATAGTCGGAATTTCCTTTCAGAAAGAATTTTTTAGATTTCAAAAACTAGTTTTCTTCTCAATTGGAATGGAAAGCTGAAATCTCGGAATTACTCACAAAACAAAATATTCAAAAAGTAAATTTGTTACAACTGTATTCAAATGTTTCATCAATTACATTATCACAAAAGCCAAAACAATAACATCCTTATCAAATCAAAACATTTTAAAAGAAATGAACCTGATTAAAAAAAGCTAGCACTTTGTTAAATAATATAATATTCATTTCAATGTATTGTACCAAGTCTACAGTGCTTCTTTTATATTATTTTGATTATGAATATTTGCGTTTTAAAAAGATAAAAGAAATAGTATTTTCAATTCTCCTCAGAAGTACAATAGTGCAAACTCTTTATCGTGCAAGTGCAACTTACAAATGTAAAATTCTTATTAGGGCTGTCATTGACTCACAGTTAATGCACGCGATTAACTCAAAACAAATTAACACTTTTTTTTAAATGAGCGTTAATCGCACACCTCTAGAGGTGGGACTCGGTGGAGGCTTGGTAGAGAGGAAGACACCAGCTGTAGCAGCAAGCATGAGGTGGCCAGGGACAAGAGACTCCATAATATACAGGTCAGACACACAGATTACTGAAATGTCTCCTGACTCCTTGGAGCAAGTCTCGTGCCCTCTCCCCCTATGATAATCTATTTATTTGTTTTACATGAGGAGAGGAGTATGGGCAATTGCTAGCAACCAGAAGGATGCAACACAGGGACACAGAACTTTGGAGCTGCCACTGCAGGACCCCACCCTCCAATGACTTCAGAGTTCACCTTTCTTCCTCCGCCGCACTAATCAGTCAGGACCCTGTCCCATAGTCTGTGGGCGACTTGGGACAGCTGGTTAAACACCTTCCGGGAAGGAAGAGAGGAGCCCATGATACTGCCGCCTGCACTATCCTGTCCCCGCTAGACAGGACTGGCCTTAGGAGTGGGCAGGGGGCCACTGCGCTGGACACCATGATCAGGGAAGCATCGCTGTATGTCCCTGAACCAGGGTGCCCCTCTTCCCACTGCTGCTCACGCCTCCAGTCCCCTGCCCATGGAGCTGTCCCATCCAAACTGCTCTGGACCAGGCACCTGCCTACTGTCTGCTGTGCAGAGCGAGGGCATGGGAGGGGCTAATGTCAGTATATCCGCTCCCCTGCTACATCAGCAACAGGATGAGGAGCTGACTCAGGCGGCCGGGGCCACGTGGGGAGGAGCTGGGGCAAGGGGGGGGCAGAGCTGGGGGGAGCGGGGTCACAGAGGGAGCCCCCCATGGGTCTATAGGGGGCCCCGAAATGGGCCTTCGCCTAGGGCCTCCAATAGCCAAAGGCTGCCTCTGGCTCTGCTTAAAGAGACTGCACTCCCCCAATACACACACATGCGTGCACACACGCACCCCCAAATCAAAATCTGAAATGTTGCTTCTGGCGAGCCAGGAACATCCAGAGGACTGCAGGATGACCATGGGCTTCGGCAAGATGCAGCCCACGTGTGACAGCATAAAGGTGGCATTACTCCATGTAACATTCCTCCCTTACTTCTGATTGGCTGAACATGAAGCAGGACTGAGTGGCTATGTAGGCTCTAAAATATAACATTTTATTTTTGAGTGCAGTCATGTAAATATAACACACACACACAGTGAATTGCACTTCCATAGATTTTAAAATCAGACAGCACCAATATGATAATCTAGTCTGAACTCCTGTACGATGCAGGCCACTGAAACTCCCGCCCACTCCTGCAATAAACCCCATACCTATGATTGAGTCATTGAAATCCCCAAATCATGGTTTAAACTTTAAAGACTTCAAGGTACAGAGATACCACCAGCAAATGACCCATGCCCCATACTACAGGAGAAGGCGAAAGAACTCCAAGGCCCCTGCCAATCTGTCCTTGGGGAAAATCGCCTCCTGACCCCAAATATGGCAATCAGCTAATCCCTACCATGTGGGCAAGACTCAGCATCCAGATACCCAAAAAAGAATTCTCTGCACCAAATCAGAACCCACCCCATTTAGCATCCCATTACAGATCATTAGCACATTTATCACTAGCAGTCAAAGATCAGTAAGCTGTCAAATTAGGCTTTCACAATAAAGAGATTGTACCACTGAAGTGAAAAGAATTTTTTTTTTAAATAGTCTGTTTATCTTTTTAGTGCAAATATTTGTAATGAAAATAATATAAAGTGAGTACTGCACACGTATTCTGTGTTGTAACTGAAGTTAATATATTTGAAAATGTAGAAAACATCCAAAAATACCTGAATTAATGGTATTCTATTTTGTTTAATGGTGCAATTAAAACTGCAATTTATCATGACCTTTTTAATCTCACAATTAAATCACAATTTTTTTAATTGTTTGACAGCCCTATTTACAATATATTATAAAAGAGCTGAAATGATGGTCCAAATGCAACATTTTGATCATTTCCCCTAAAAAAATTTGATGAAATCAACACAATCCCATGAAACGTTTCAATTTCATTACATCAGCTTTTTTTCTGACAGCAAACTGTCCAATCAGAACATACTCAACCAGTTCTGATTACAAGCCGGTAAGACCTCTAGTGTAGGTGTAATGCAAGAGGTGGGATTTGTAGTAGCACAGGTCTGGGGCACCGGTTTATTGGTGACTCAATGGAAAGAATGGCAGGAATTTGGAAAGAGAATTTAAAAGGCACAAAGAACATTTAGAGGGAAGTCAATAGAAGCTGGGCACCTAAATTTTATTTGTGTCTTTAAAATTTCCCCCTAAATCTGCAATACCTTCTGAGTCTTCTTTGATGGGGTGATGGGATGGGGAAAGATGAGGGTTTTTTACCTAAAGACGAGGCCTCAGTTTCCTGAAGTTTACAAAAGCTGACAAAATGTCAGCCAAGATGGCTGCTGAGCAAATAAAGCCTTGTCATCCCACCATGCCCACTCATGGGGCTGTCATTCCTAGTTGTTATGTTAATATTAAGCACTGAGTTTTGAGAGAGACAAATCCATATCAATTTCAAATGCTCTACTCTTATGGACAGAAATGCTGTAGAGGAAATTGCCATCACTGAAAAGGAAGCCGTCTAGATTAAATTAAATTTAAAAAGGATAGAGTAAATTTATTGATCCCAACCATTCCAGAATGTAAAATATTAACCATAGGACCTTTCCTTTACTCAAGACAGAGCTGTTAGGCCAATTAAAAACAAGAAAAAGCTCACTGCAAACACAGGGAAATCTGCTGAGATTTAAAACAGTCATTGCTTCATCTATTTTTCATTTAAAAAACCCCTCTTATTTTGATTAATTTTAAAAGGAGCTTAATTTAATTATGTTAACAGAAGAAAAGGACTTTATTTTTCCTTCATGAATGTGTTAATATGAAGGGAGGAGTGTACTGTTAACAAGTGCTAAGCAGACTAGATGAAACGAGACAAGATCTATTGATGTATAGCATACATGTAATTTTTTCAGATGATAGTCTCTCTCCTCAGTTTTGACATGCTCCTTCATTTTATATGTACCATATATGTGGAAGTAAAAACCACCTCGTAAACTGGGTAAACATAAGATAGACCAGTAGTTTTCAACTGGTGTGCCACGAGAACTGGCCAAGTATGCCGTGAAATTTTGTACAAAAGTAATGAAAATCATTGTAAAACAAACTTTGTTTCATCTTAAACAATATTCTATTCAACCAAAATTACAGTTCTTAAACTTGTGAAAATTAATCATTGAATTAAAAACGAGGTGTCTGCCTTTCGATTCTAAAACATGAACATTCTAACTGCAGGTGGGCAAAATCGAGATAATACGTATTTACTTCTGGTGGATCTGAAACAAGCTAAAGAAGGATCAAATGCATTAATGTTTCAAATCCAGCCTCACTGGAGTCATTGCTGACCTTGTCAGTGGCCTCCACCGGTCTCCTTGGGTCCCCCACCACAGGACTAGCTGGGGCCAGCACCAGCCCGCCACACCCCACGTGGCCACCTGGGCCCCTCACAGGCCCCTGCAGGCCTCACTGTCCTCACCAGCCTTGCTGGCATCACCGGACCCCCACTAGGGCAAACCAGGCCCCCACCCTGCACTGACCTCACTGAGCTCCAGGGCCTCGCTGGAGCCCCTATCCCCACCAAGGGGACCCGCCGCCCACGGCTCTGGCTCCAGGGAACCCCCCCAGCCGGGGTTGCTGCCCACGGCTCCAGCTCGAGGAAGCCCCCGGCCACGGCTGCATGGGGATGCCACCACAGCTCCGGCTCAGGGGACCCTCCGCTCCCCCATGGGTCTCCACCCCCTCATCCCATCCCATCCCAATGCCTCCTCAACCCATTAACCCCCCACCCACTCTTACCCTCACAGGCCCAAACTGCGTCCTCTGGCTTTTCCCGCTCTGCACAGCCCACATGGCTGGGCTGAGCAGAACAGGGAGATTTAAATTGACCCAAGCTGCGCAAATTCTCGCCGCACATCTGGGGAGTTGCTGCGGCAGCACACTGGTTGGGAACCACTGCTGTATCTATGCATACCTAACTCCAGCTATAGATGCCATAGTAAATGTAAGTAAATGTGACGTTTATGAGCAATCAATTCAGCTGAAAAAAGTGGGTGTGCCGTGGAATTGTTTGTCTCATTGAAGTGTGCTGTTACTGAAAAGGTTGGGAACCATTATGATAGAGCTTTTTTAACAGATGAATCTATCGTGCAACTTTGACCTACCTCATCTGCACTCTGCATACTGATTCAACTCCCCTGGACTTATTCTAACATTCCCAGCTCCACAAGCAACTACAAACAGTAGCTTTTTGTGGGGTCGGTAGTTTAAATCAACTGCCACAAAAGTTTTTTCTCTTTCCCCCTGTAAATGTGTGATTTCCCCACTCATCTCCGAAAAAAAAATACCAAAAAACCCCAATCTGAGACCCAAAGTAGCTTTTACATAGTTTGTCATCTGAAAGCCCTGTGAGAATGGAAATAGGTTCTTCATGAAAATGTCAATAGAAGCTGGAACATGCAGCACTCAATTTCTACCCCTAGAAATTTTGAGATATTGGACTTCAAATTCATGACAGTGAAGTATTTACAAGAGTTCCTGGCTCACTCTGAAGAGCAGAATTCATTGTAAGTAGGGCCATCTCTACACTAGGGGGCGCTATAGTAGAATAGCTATGGGGCCATAGCTATGGCGTTCTAACACCTTGGGGTAGACACTTTGTACAGCAACAGAAGGGAGGTTTTCCATCACTATAGGAACTCCACCTCCCTGAGCAATGGCAGCCACAACAATAGAAGCATTCTTTTGTCATCCTCGCTGCATCTATAGCTGGAGTTAGGTATGCATAGATATAGCAGTGCTTCCCAACCAGTGTGCCGCCGCAGCAACTCCCCAGGTGTGCCATGAGAATTTGCGCGGCTTGGGTCAATTTAAATCTCCCTGCCCTGCTCAGCCCAGCCACGGGGGCTGTGCAGAGTGGGAAAAGCCAGAGGACGCAGTTTGGGCCTGTGAAGGTAAGAGTGGCTGGAGGGTTAATGGGTTGGGGTGGCATTGGGATGGGATGGGATGAGGGGTTGGAGACCCATGGGGAGGCGGAGGGTCCCCTGAGCCGGAGCTGCGGGTGGCAGCCCCATACGGCCCCGGCTGGGGGCGTTCCCTGGAGCCAGAGGGATTGTAGGGATGTCTAGCAGCATTTCCCAAAGCAGTGTGCCATGGCTCATGAATATTCATGAGTTTATAATTGAGGTGTGCCACAACATAATTGAAGGCATCAAGGCGTGCAACAGAAGAGAAAAGGTTGGGAACCACTGAGATTCAGCACTGAGGGACCAGTGTGGACCAGGCCTAAGATAATTGCCTTTATAGGCAGAGTGATATGTATTTTTAAAATTATATTTTCAGGAACTCTTTAAACAACCCTAAAATACTTTTATCACAGAATACATTAAGATGTGGTGCAGGATAGAGGTTTCATTGACTCACATAGTCCAGTTTTGGCTTCCCCAGTTGTGAGTAATGCAGCAATCCTAAACTCATGCATATAAAATTTCTTACACCACAGAACCATGTGTTTCCTGTGTACATAAGATATTCAACCCAGCACTGTATACATCCAAAGGAGTGGTAGCATGTACACACTTTAATGGAAGGACATATATGTGTGTGGCATGACTCGACCAATGTTGCCTATAGATGCTACTGCAATACAAAAAACCGCAAAATGAACCCAAGACACTGGTGCTTGTGATGGGAGGATGGAAATAAAGGCAGACAAAGATGAATTGCTGGTCAGTGAACCAACTGGAGTACCAGTGGTGGCATGAACTGGTATGGAGTTTAGGAAGGCTGGCCTTCCAAAATGAAAGGGATGTAGCAGAACAGATGAAGATGCACATATATGATCCAAGGGATATGTTGTGATGACCAGTGTCCTTGCTTAGCTGCTTTTTGTATGTGACTGGCTCTGGACAAGGCAACACAAAGAAAAACACCGAAGCCGTACTGTAGCTTAATTATAACCATCATAGAGAAACGCAGGGTGCTTACAGAGGAAAAGGTGGTAGGTGCTGCCTCATTATCTCCTAAATAATAGCCTGCCCCACCACCTCACAACTGAGGTTGGCAATGAGGTTTGTCAATCGGATGGGTACCCAGAAGTCACCTACTACAGACAGACCCAACAAAGAAAATAACAGAATGCCACTGGCCATCACCTACAGCCCCCAGTGAAAATCTTTCCGATACTTCATCAAGGATGTACAACCTATCCTGGAAGATGATCCCTCACTCTCTCAAGCCTTTGAAGGCAGGCCAATCCTTGCTTACAGACAGCCATCCAACCTGAAGCAAATACTCAGGAGTAACCGTACACCATATAACAAGAACACTAACCCAGGAATCTATCCCTGCAACAAACGCCCTTGCCAACTCTGCCCGCACATCGACTCCATTGATACCATCACAGGTCCTAACCACATCGGTCACACCATCAGGAGCTCATACACCTGCACATCTACTAATGTGATATATTCCAAAGGGGTAGCCGTGTTAGTTAGTTCAACAAAAAAACCCAAGGAGTCCTGTGGCACTTTTAAAGATTAACAGAGCTCTGATTTGCTGTTACAGCCTGAGCTGATCCTATGACTTACACTTCCCTACATTTATTTTCCTCCCATTCTGTAAACTCCCCATCTTCAAAGCATCTGATGAAGTGGCATTTTCTCCCATGAAAGCTGATGCAATAAATAAATGTGTTAGTCTTTAAAAGTGCCACAGGATTCCTTGTTTGTTTCAATCTGATATATGCCATCATGTGCCAGCAATGCCCCATCTACCATGCACACTGGCCAAACCAGACTGTCCCTACGCAAAAGAATAAATGAACACAAATCAGACATCATAAATTACAACATCCATAAATCAATAGTAGAACACTTTAATCTCCCTGGACACTCAGTAGCAGACTTCAAAGTTGCCATACTCCAACAGAAAAAACTTCAAAACCAGATTTGCGCATGAAACCGCAGAGCTGAAACTCACATGCAAACTTGACACTGTTAGACTGGGTCTGGATAGGAACTTGGAATGGTTAGCTCATTGCAGAAATTAATTGTCCCTCTTCACACATTCTCACCTTCTAATCAACTCTTGTGAATGAGCCTCAACCACCCTAACTAAACTGATTTCATTAGCACTTGCCCTCCCCATTGTAATGTTTCTCGCCCACCCTTGGGTGTGTATATAGTCCTCCTATCTGTGTCAGCCACAGGAGATATAACAAGAGATGAAGTCAAAGATGTAAGCACAATTATGCAGAGCCTTGAATGGGCGGACAAGAAGTCTAAACTTGATAGTTGAGTAAGTCGGCAGCCAGTGAAGGAATCAAAGAAGATGGATGACAGTCTAAATGGTGGGTGAGGATGATACATTCAGCATCAGCAATTTGGAGAAATTGGTTGCGGGGCAGTGAGGTGTGTATCAGTCTGACCAGTGAGGAGGAAGTCATAGGTCAGGAAGAGATCTGAGTTGTGGGCAAACTGTAATAATAAAACTGGGCCACACCTCTTCATTCAGTTTTACCAGGTTCTTATTCAGCAAAACTCCCATTGACAGGAGGTGATTTCAGTGGGAGTTTTTCCTGAATCAGAACTGAGTAAGAACCTCAGGGTTTGACCCTTCTAAATTCTTGATTAAAGAACCATGACATCCCAAACCAGAAGAAATTGATATTGGAAACAGACACAGAGAACACAGATATTGTAGCCTAAAATAATTAAAACGGCTCAAATTTTTACATAAATCAATTGTAATTCCAGTTAGAGGCCCTTTAAAATGACTTGGTCTGGTATTCCCCAGGTGTTAAAGCCCCAGCAAATTTTTTCCAAACCTGATTAACGTCTCATTATTGGGATAAATGCGTCCAATAAGCAATCACGTCTCTTCTGGTTGTCTCTATATTAGTTATTTAAAGACTATTAGACTTTTTAAAAAACAAGAGCCTTCCTCTGACTTCTAATTTGAAAATAAGCACTTGTTAGCCAGACTGATTGTATTTTAAAATGCTGCAGTCATATTAAAATGGGAAAGGGAAAATATCATCACAATGAAACAAAATTTCCTCATTGTGCAGTTCATTTCAGAGCTCTTTTTAAATACTCCTCTGGTCACTTTAGAAACCAAATGGAGGGGAGGCGGGAAGCCATGTAGCCAGGAATCAGAGTTTTGCCTTCTGAGCTTGTGTCTGAATCCCAGGGCTGGAAGAAGCTGAAAATATCTAGAAGGACAAGCGCCTCTCTCATCAGCATAGGATCAATAATAAGAAGTAATATTAATACAGAGAAAATAATGGTATTTGCATCATTAATTAATTCCCTGACTTTGTGCTCTGAGAGCATGACTGCCTTTGAAGGCAGAATTTAGCCTTTGCTGCTGTTTAAGAGCTATGAACCTGACTCAAAGCCTATTGAAATCCATAGGTGCCCAATCAGACTCTTGACTATGCAAAGTGCTTAGTGCCCTCAACTACCATGGAAGTCAATGGCAGCTAAGAGTGCTCAGCACCTTACTAGATCAGGTCCTAAATCTCTATGCAAAGGTTTGAGGTTGTGTTTAACGGTATTTCCCTAGTGGAACTCCCATTAGAGTCCTCTAGCTGATCTATACTAGTTTCTACTGAAGGGCCAGTTGCCTCCAGACCAAGTGATCAATAATTCATAGTTCTGTTCCTACACTTGGTTACCAACTGTAGTTGTTAGGAAACAGGTGAAAATTATCAGCGTATTATTGGTACTCCATTAGGCTTTCAAATGCTGCAGAAGCACCACTTTGCATGGCTTTGCTGTTTGTGAGGTTCAGATTTACATTTGAATTAACTCAGCTTCCCCTACTTGAATTTCATCATGATTCTGCACGCAAGGGTGGAGTTCAGTGGTGTCATGCGCGTTTGTGTGGGTTTGCACCAGCCCACTAGAACGGAAAATGATCACAAGCCTTGGCTGTGTTGCAACATCAGAACTCAGGCTATGTCTACACTTAGGGATTTAGGTCGACTTTACTAAGTCGACTTTAAGTCGACCTTATTAAGTCGACTTAGAGAGTCCACACAGAACTCTTAAGTTGACTTAAACTTGGCCTTACTAAGTCGACTTAGAGAGTATATACTAGACTCTCTAAGTTGACTAGTTAGGTCCAGAGGGAGGCGAGACTTCTTTGGACCCTCGGCTCCCCAGGCTAGGAGGGCTTGTCCTCAGGAGTGCCAGCCCCGCATGGGGCTGGCTCTCCCGGAGGCAGGAAGCCCGAGCGGTCTGGAGGAGAAGGGAGCGTGGAGCTCCTTTCTGGTCCAGACTGCTTGGCTCCCTTCGGGCCGGGACCACTCAGATCCCAGGCAGAAGGGAGCCCCCCGCTCCCTTCTCGCTGGGACCGAGCGGTCCTGGCCAGAAGGGACTGCAGGGCTCCCTCCCTTCTCTCCAGGACCCCTGCAGGTCCCGGCAAAAAGGGAGCCACCATTTCCTTCTTGCAAGGACCCACGGTCCTGGCCAGAAGGAAGCAGGCGGCTCCCCTCTGCCCTTAAGCATTTAAGTCGACTTTATACTAGGTTTTATAAAGTCAACTTTAAATTTCCTTAAGTGGACTTAAGCAGCAGTTTAAGTCGACTTAAGGAAACGCCAGTGTGAACGCAGAGTAAATTAAGTCGACTTAAGCCTGCTTAAGTCAACTTAATTTACTAGTGTAGATGCACCCACAGATCTCAGGGAAATTACCATAATTTCTTCTTCTTCTAGGTCTATAGCAATGTGAAATAAGATACAAGAGCAATGATGAAACAATGGGGGAAATTACAGGAAATGTGTAAAGGTGTCTTCCAGGAACACACAGAGGTTATGATCTGGTTCTGGAGCCAGAACAGATCTCTGATCTTAGCTAAACTACTTTCCCCTTGTAAAAGCAATAAATTATCATGTGCATTTTGTTTCGATGATAACCCTTTCACAGCTTGGCCATTTGAATCCTTTTGACCAGAAGCACAGAATTTGGGGGACAGTGTCAAAAAATGTAAACAGGTTCCTTCTCTCGGAGATTAGAGTGTGCATTTTATGTTTGATCAGTGGAGCATTGAAATATCACTTCTTTGCCATTGAAATTCTTTCGTGGTGGAGAGGATGTGTGACTATGTATACATTCCCTATAATTTCACTCTGTCTCTCTTGGGCGATTGTTATTCCAAGCTCCATCTCCCATTAACTTTTGATTATTTCTGTCTCCTTTTCATCTCCTCCCAATACGATTTCTTAAGTGTTTACAAAACTAGCATTAGGACAATGGAACAGATCCTCCGAGACAGGTATGGGTAAGAAAATGAAAAACCTTCTTAGTCTTTGGGGTTTATTTGGTAGTTAAAATTAATGGAATCACATTCTGAATTCACCATCTGTTCTGTAACTCAGTTTGCTGATCATAACTCAGATCCAAATAGCATAATACAATAAAAAAACTCCAGCAGACTCTCCTGGCTTTCATCTGCATCCCTGGACTAGACTATCAGTTTCTTTCCTCCCCTACTAACCAGTGAGCTCTCTTTCACTATGTCCCCTTCGCCAACTCCTTAATTACCTGTATGCCTGGTTCAGTAACTTTTCTCAGCCCCCAATGGGAGCGGGACCTGTAACAGCTGCCTAGGCCAATGCAGATTCAGACCATTCTTGTCAATGCCCTGGTGCCAGTCAGCAGTGACTGATGCATTCCAATACTTTATATATTACTATTATCAGTGATTAAAGTATAATTTGATGGGCCCCGGAACCCTCCTAATCTCTGGGCCCTCTTCATGCATGTGCGGGCCCCGGCCCAGGTAGGCATTTGCAAACAATTCTCAGATACCACATGCATCGGTTATCGCTCCATAAAAATATTTATAATTTTATATGGTGTTTATGTCTATAGCAATTATTGTCACAAACTAGCAAACACTGCATAACACAATAAGTATTGTGATTAACAACGGTGGGGCGTAGGACCTGCCAGCAGCCAGGGCAGGGTGCAACATGTGTTCCTCCAGATTTTTCTATTTTTAGGGGCCCTGGAACTCCAGCCCCTCAAATTTGGGGGCCCCGGAACTGTGTTCCAGTGCATTCCCCCTTACTTTAATCCCTGACTATTATGAATTGTTCCTAATGCACAGAAAGAGTTGAGGTGAGCCCATTCTCAGACAATTCCTCCACTGAGCCCTGAAAGCCACCATACTACTACAGTATTAGCATTATTTCTTTTACTATTACTAGAGTTCTTTGGGTTTAATACTTATACTACTGGACTTTGAGGGTACATTTCCATTGTAATCAGAGGTGTGACTACACCACATGTAGACATATCTAAGCTGGCTTTGATCTACCTATTCAAACAATAGCAGTGAAGCTATAGAGCATGGGTTAGCTGATCAAGCATGCATCAGGGTCTGGGAAGGCTTACACAGCCCATGCTGTCACAGCTTCAATGCTGTTGTTGTTTGAGCTGGCTCAAAGCTAGCTCAGATACCCCTAGATGTGCTACAGTCCCACCTCTGAATGCACTATAGAAATAGAGTCTAAGAATCCCTACATGAAAAAATCTAGATAAGGTCACCCTAAGTATTCATTCATTGAACTACTAGTATTTAGAGGCAGAGACAGCAGTCAGTATATCATACTACAAATCCCCACATACAACTAATGTGTGATACTATAATTTGGGCTTTTCTTCCACTGCAATTATGGCATTTGCTTTTGGAGAACCCAAATCAGAAATGGTACCAATTGCTACAGAGGTTGCTATATAAGCAATTTCATACAAATTATGTCCCTGGGAAGATCAAGTGACACTATAAAATGAGAACAGCAGGAAATCTGAAACTTTACTCTCCCCCAATTTTGGTCAGTAAGTAATTGGGTGATGTATGAAATTATACATACTCTAAATACTTTTGAGGCAGGATACAGTACGATGGGGCTCTACTCTTTAAAACATATGCATTGCTTTACATGGCACAATCCATGATCTGGGAATTGAGTAAGAAAGAACAATGATGAAATAAAAAATGTCGTATGCATGCCTTCCTGATTATCTTTTACTTACCATTAACTTTTTAGTTACAAGAGAAGGGGATTTTACAAAGTAAGCTCTTCCCTTCTATAAATGACCTGTGTTGTTCAGATAAAAACCAGAAAAGTTATTGGCTTTTATAAATTTTCTCTGCTTTTCCACTGGCAAAATGGAAAAATCAGGGAGGAGGAAGAAGAAAAAAAGGGGGGGGGGGGGAGAGGTGGGAAACAATTTTTTCCCCAAAAGCTGATTTTTTATTTTTTACTTTTTTCATCAAAAGTAAAAAATGTCAAAAGGAATTTTAGAGAAGAAATCCATTCCTGTTTTTAAAAAAATGTTTAAAGGAAATTATGGAAACTTTTGACCAACTCTAAATGCAGATAAGTACCTCTTTTTTTTTTTTAAATACCCAGAGAACTTGACCTCTTTTTTAAAAAGATACAGTCTCATGCACAACAGAATCAGAATGAAAATATTTTCATTTTACCCTGTCAAATTCTTTGTCCAACACCAATTACTTGGAATACAGAGTCATCTAGATATTTAAAAGATGCTTTCTTATGATTGTATATAGAGCACCATCACTTTACATGGCCTTGTACAATTGAATGAGCTATGACAA
This sequence comes from Pelusios castaneus, assembly GCA_007922175.1. Classification (NCBI taxonomy): domain Eukaryota; kingdom Metazoa; phylum Chordata; order Testudines; family Pelomedusidae; genus Pelusios; species Pelusios castaneus. The sequence continues at coordinate 21,144,889 of ML685780.1, forward strand.
ATTAAAAAGTTCTACTAGAAAGCCAGCAATGTGGAGATGCAGATACAGTGCAGTATTGTGTAACTCAGGGCAAACGCAGAAAGACACATAGTAGGTTGGTTTTTATAAGTATTTGAAGGTAGGTAGGATGGGTGCTTGGCACATATTGATTGCAGATAGTTCCCAAAATGGAGGGCAGCATGAAATCTGACACAAAATTGGGAGTGAGTAAAGGAAACAAAGGAGTCACCAGGAGAGAAGGTTGGGAAAGGTTAGGAAACAAAGGAGTGTAGAAGGTTATAAAAACAAGGATGGGCATTTTGGAAGGCCCTGGGAGCAAAGAAGAAACTTTATATGTAAGATACCTAGGTCTGAGAAGAAATATTATGCATTCTCCTTCAGCTACCTGAACATTATTATTGATTAACCCTTTTTTAATAGTATGGATTTAATAACACTTGAGAAGTCACTATGTCTATAATTTTGATTAATGCCACACAGTCAAAAACTTCAACTTACATATGGGAGTCAATAAAATATAGAGAAAGAAGCCTATGCTCCTGTTAGATAGAAGGATCATAGTAGCCTGTTTCCCAAGTATGTATTAAGGAACCATTGTATGGGACATGAGAGGTTACACCAACACCTAAGTGTTTCTAGAACATTCTATAAATCCCTTTTCTAAGCCATCTGGTTTCTTTTAAATAACTGAATAATTTGATCTCTGTTCATATTCTTTCAGCAACAAACAGCAATTATGTATCTGAAAATTTGGGAGGACTGGAATCAGTCAGAAGTTGGTAGAGGTTTTTGTTTACTAATGAATCATCGGAGTAGTTTTGTTCCACCTAAAAAAAAGTCATAATATTGAGCAAAGTTTCCTAGTATCTCACATACTTTGTTTGAGCTCAAGTGTTGAATTTTTATCCTATCCACTGAAGCCTGATATTTTCTTAATTGACAGGTCAAAAACCAGCATGCTCTGTGAGAAAACTATTTTCCAGTAACAATGTTGCTCGGTCAATGCTGGGCTGTAATATTACAAGAGTCACTCTTTAACAGTGGTGCTAGTATGAATAATCTGAAGGCTCTTATTAAAAGTTGATGACATGAAATGCATCAAATGACTATTGTTCTTACCTGTGTTGACCATAGACTTCTGAATGAGAGTCTAAATTCACTTAACCAAGAAGAAATGGTTTCTCACTTAAGCATCAAGGGTGATTTTAATCCCATTACTGCCAGCTATTGTTAAAAAGTTAAAATTCCAACACAGTTCTAAAAAAAGCATTTGAATTACTAGAATTGGAGCTTCTGGGTACTATTTCCTGGCTGGCTAAAGACTGTGGTAGTACTTTTCATGCAGCTCTAATTTACCAGAAATGTTGGAAGATTTGCTAGACCTGAGGGCACTGAGAGGGAATCAGATGGAATATATTTGGACTTTTCTGATACATCCTTTACTTGGTCATGCTGTCCTCTGACAATTTTGTTTCCAAATTTCTCTCCTTTGAGAAAAAGGATTGTTTTTTCACTTTAAATTGGCTCTTCTGATTTCAAAACTCCTTATATTTATATTGCACCTCTCATCCACAATCACTTCAAAGTTGAGAGACTTTGAGGCAAACACAGCTCTAGTATATTACACCAGGGATGACTTTGGCCTAACCCAAGGGTCAGCAACCTAGGCTCCCAGCCCTGTGGCTGCTCTCCCCTGCTAGCCCTGCCTATCCCAGAGGGGCCTGAGGTGGCAAGAGCCGTGCATGTGGGGGCTCTTGCTGGCCCCACCCTCCCAGCATCCATCGGAAGGACAGAACAGGTCGTACGGGAGGAGGAGTGGCACTATAC
>ML685780.1:21151715-21184263 GCA_007922175.1 Pelusios castaneus
TGGACCTCTGGTCTGACCCAGTACGGCCTTTCTTATGTTCTTATGGGGAGGGGGGAGCAGCAGCAAGAGCCCCCACATGCACGGCTCTTGTTGCTCCAGGCCCCGCTGAGGGATGGGGCCCACAGGAGCCCTCACGCACGCCTCTCTTGCTGCCCCAGGCCCTGCTCCCAGGAAAGGTTGCCAACCCCTGGCCTAACCCGTATGGCAGAGACTCACAAGCTTTTTTTGCTGTGCCCCCCTTCAGAGATTCATGTCCTATCGACACACCCCTTCCTCCACACTACAGGGGACAGTAGGATAGCCCAGTCAGCTAAAATGGCAATAGTGAGGAGACCAGGAGGCAGGGACTAGCAGGTGCCTCGGAGGAGGCAGGAGCTAAGCACTGGGTGCCTGCGAGAGGCATAGGGATTGTGTAGGAGGTAGGTGCTTACCAAATGGAAGAATCGTAGGATAATGTAGTGGAGAGTTTACTTTTAAATTGTGAAGATAACACAAATCTGGGAGGGGTTGCAAACACTTTGGAAGATGGAATTAGAATTCAAAATTACCTTGATAAACTGGAGAATTGCTCTGCAATCAATAAGCTCAAATTCTGTAAAGACCAGTACATGGTGGCACTGGAAAGTTACACAGTACGAGACTATCCCTGCCCTCAAGTGTTTATGACCAAAAGAGAGAAATTATCATCATTTTTCCATTTTACAGACAGAGAACTGAGGCACCAAGTGCTTAAATGACTAACTGAGGTCACACATGGAGATTGTGCCAGAGCTGTGCTCCCCATATTTGTCTGTTGTAATCCACCTGCTGACTAGTCCTATGCTTGCATTGTGAATTTTTGGGGGCAGGGACCCATTTTTTATGTTTGTACAATGCCTGGCACAATGGGGCCCTGGTCTCTAAGTGCTAATTCAAAATAAGTAGTATTAACTCTGTTCTGAACCGCACTATGAGCAGGAGAGGCTAAAGGCAAATGATAGCATTGCTCCTGTAGAGCTAGTGTTACCAGGGGGAGTGGGTGAGACAGAGGGTCAGTGGGAGGGTGCTGAGCCCCTGTGTGACTGCATATCCCTTTCCTGAAGGATAGTCAGGGGCCACAGGGTTAAGATGCCGTTGTCTTCTTGATGGCTTCCTAGAAGGGAAGACTGGCAGGAAGTGCCACAAAAGTCAGAGTTTCCTGGCCATCTGACACTTCCATGCAAGAATTGCCAGGAGAGGGTATAATTCAGCCCCCAAGGTACTGGTTCCATTAACTAAGAATCATCAAATTACTACAGTGTTAATAGCCACCTCTGTTATAGATACTGTAAAATGATTCTCCTTGATTGTATTCCAAGATTATGCCACCTTTGATAAGAATGCCAGAAAATGGAAATGGAGATTTAAACAGGGCTGGAGGCTTGCCATGACAGAGAATTAGCAAACAGTCTACATTTCATTCCAGGAAATCTCTTTTATGCATCATCCCACTGCATGCGTTAGCAAAGGTAGAGTCAAAACTGAATTTCACACACAAAGGCTCTCTCAAAGCTAGCTGTGGTCATATTTAAAAAACAAAAAACCCTGAATCTTTTTCTGACAGAAATATTGTAGTGGGGGGCAGGGGGTGATTGTGATGGGTATGAATGTGGGAAAGCTCAGTGCAGGTTGATTAAAAGGAAAGCTGTGCAAAGGCAGAGATGTGTCATAGCACCCCTGAAGATCCTGGCTTCTCATCCAATGAGTCTGCCCATTGGGGTGCAGGTGATGTGGGCGCTCTGCTGCTCAAAGTTATTTTCAACTGAGAAGGGATAGATGGAGGAAAAAGGTACCCATTTTAAACAGTGGGTCTTTTCACAGGAGTTATGAAAGGAAGATACCCTGACCCAAACAAGCTTGCCACTGTCCTAGGTAGTATGTTGTATTTAGATCATAGACTCATAGAAGACTAGGGCTGGAAAGGACCACAGGAGGTCATTTAGTCCATCCCCAACTAAATCATCCCAGCCAGGACTTTGTCAAACTGCACCTTAAAAACCTCTAAGAATGTAGATTCCACCATTTTCCTAGGTAACTCATTCCAGTGCTTCACCTTCTCAGTGAAAAAGTTTTTCCTTAACATCCAAACTAGACCTCCATCACTGCAACTTGAGACCATTGCTCCTAGTTCTGTCATCTACTATCACTGGGTGCGTCTACACTTACAAATTTAGTCGACTTAAGCTTGCTTAAGTCGATTTAATTTAATCTGCGTCTACACTACATTTTCCTTAAATCAACTTAAGCAGCAGCTTAAGTCGACTTAAGGAAATTTAAAGTTGACTTTATAAAACCTAGTATAAAGTCGACTTTACTGGGTAAGTCGACTTTATTAAGTCGATTTAGCCAGTGTGGGCGCAGATTAGCCCTAAATCAACTTTAAGTCGACTTAAAGGGCTCCATGGCTCCCCCACTGCCCTCCCTGCCAGGGTGGCTGGCACAGGCAGAGCCTGGCGTGCCCCCCAACAGGGCAGGACAGAGCCCTGCCTACCCTGCTCCTATGCCCTACCAGTGTCCCTGTCCTGCTCAGCTCCCATTGTACCTAGGTACAATGGAGCAAATGCTGAGCCCCCTGGCACTTGGCAAGGGGTCCCATCCCCCCCGCCACCGTGGACCAGTCCCAGGTCCACCTAGCCCCTACAAGTCAACTTAGGCATCCAGTGTGGATGCTCTAAGTTGATTTGGCAAGGTCCCCTTTAAGTTGACCTACTTTTATAGTGCAGACATGCTAAATTGACTTAACAAAGTCGACTTAAATTCGACTTATTTGGCCAAGTGTAGACATAGCCACAGAGAACAGCCTAGCTCCATTTTCCCTGGAATCCCCTTTCAGGTTGTTAACGGTTGCTATCAAATGCCCCCTCATTCTTCTCGTCTACAAGCTAAACAAAGCCTAGTTCCCTCAGCCGCTCCTCATAAGTCATGTGATCCAGCCCCTTAATCGTCTTTATTGCCCTCTGCTGGACTCTCAAATTTGTCCATGTCCTTCTGTAGTGTGGAGTCCAAAACTGGACACAATATTCCAAATATTGTCTCATCAGGGCTGAACAGAGGGGAATAACCGCTTCCCTCGGTCTGCTGGCAAAGCGTCTACTAATACAGCCCAATACACTGTTTGCCTTCATGGCAACAAGGGCACACTGTTGACTCAATCCAGCCTCTTGTCCACTGTAACTGTCCTTTTCTGCAGAACTGCTGCCTAGCCAGTCGGTGCCTACTCTGTAGCAGTGCATGAGGATCTTCAGCCCTAAGTCAGAACTCTGCACTTGTCCTTATTGAACCTCATCGGGTTTTTGGGGTTTTTTTGGCCCAGTACTCCATGAGATATATTGCAAATTCTGTTGACTTTGTGACTGATCATCAACCAGCACGGCATCTCTGTTATTAACAGAGCACAATAGGCAAAGGTCTACAGGATAGCAAATTAAAGTTCTGTAGTAGTTAAGTAGGAACCCAGCCTTTGTCCAGAATAGCATAAACAGAAACTTTTGTTCTGGCTAATGATAAGATTTTGTCAGTTAGACTCAAGTGTCCAAAACTGTTGATCCGCGAAGCTTGGCCTTCTGACATATTCTGAATGCTGTGTCTGGGTTAATTCTTGCCTTCCTCTGCTGTGTCACAGCCAGTCTCTTACTAGTAAATCATGCAGCAGTCAGCTACAATTTGTCAGCAAAAAACAACATAAAACACTCAGAGCAGACCTGATGCCTGGATGGAAGCGCGTGGCTCTGCAGGTCTGGAAATTGTTTCAAATGTACTGCCTAAGCCCCCTAGGAAAAGGAGCACATGCCCCATCACAGCTCACAAGGCAGACCACAACATGCCATTTGCAAAGCCACTCAGCTCTCTTTGCTTATGTTAACTGTTGCTGGGAAGCACTCACAGTAAATAAAAATAAGGACACTACATGCCACAGAATTGGAAGCCATGAAGATCCTCAGGAGACCTGTGTCTCCTCCTTAGGATCAGTGCTTACAACGCCACATTGAAATCAGGGTATATGTGTAACAACGGTATCTGTCAAACTATCAGGTGGCTTTGCCATGATGGGTCCAGGAAAGCTGTAGCGAAGTAAAGGCTACTCAGTTAAATAACATTAGCCAGGTATGATGGATACATTGGGACGGCAGAGGCAGTCACAGATATGTGACTGCAGTAGAGACCTGGTCCCGTAATCTATAAAAATGCTTACAACCTTCCAGACTCAGAATGTTCCATGAGCCCCTCAATTCTCTGTGACGATCTCTAACCGTAACCACTAAGAGGAAAAACTTTGTCACAGAACCCTTACCAGCGTACCATTAAAGAGCATTCTTGACAGGCATCAAGGGAGTAGGACACAATCCTTTTCTTGCAGTTATCTTTCTTTGATCTGGTTATCATTATGCCATAAAGACCTGGATCTCTCATCAGTCTATCAGTTATCTAGGAGAACGCGTGACTTAAGGTTATCATCTAGGTCACATAATGGTCAGTGTTCTCCCTCAGCAACTAGTTTCTTGTGGTTTTTTTTACAAGTGACATTCTTATGCAAAACAAAGAATTCTTAACATGTTTTAATTACTCTGGTCCTTCCTGATCCTACTGGAATGTATTGTGGCTAGTTCAGAGGCACGAGATGCATATCTGCATCAGTGTGGAAGATTTCATCTTCTCCAATTTCTCTGCAATGCCACTTTTTTGGCAGGAAATACAGAAGCACTGCAATTATTCCCTCTAGTTCTCCAACAGGTTCCCTTCTAGACCAGGAGATGCAGGTGGCTTCATTTTCCAGGCTCCTTGTTTGTTTTCCATGGGGTTAGTTTCCTTCTGACCCCATGTGTGACATATAGGGATGCTCATAAGAGAATGAATTACATTTTCTGGTCCCAGATATTTGACATGGGGTAAAGCTTCCAAAAATTAACATTCCTGTCACACAACAGGGATCTGTTTCCGCTGACTCCAGCGACTGCTGCTACCATGAGGAGACAAAAAGCCACACAGAGAAGATGATACAGCACTCAGAAAAGTAACAATAACATTGGTATCTGCAGATTCCAACCTATGACACTAAATAATGCCCGAGAACAGCGATTCTCAACCACTGTGTTGGGACACATTACTGTGTCGCCACACAGTGGTAAGTGTGTAATGGAGAGCTGGGGAAATGGCTGGAATTGGCCTGGGATGGGTGGGCTCCTGTGTCCTTTAGGGTGTCACGACCAGCAAAAGGTTGAGAACCACTGCACTAGAATACTATAAATTGGGGCACCTGGGTGAACAATCAATCACCCCAATTCAGAAGCTGTCCTGACTAAAGAGAAAAAAACATTAAAAACCCAGTGTGAATAGATTTTAGGAGACTTAAAATATTGCACAGAATTGAAAATTCAAGAATAAAAATTATATTCACTACCTTTCATCTTCATTTATTTAGCAACTTCTAGAGGTTAGACTGTAATAGGAATTTAAGCACCATTTAATGATGTGGCTCCAGCTAGATGTATGCTCATTAAGCAAAATGTATGCTAATTTGTCCTGATTAAGCAACAGTCATTGCTATTCACTGTCATAAGATGAAATAGGGTTTCTAGTAGCCTCTCCAATAAAGCAGCCATCTCAGGGAGAACATAGACTCATAGGCTATGTCTACACTGGCAAATTAGTTCAAATTAAGGAGCCTTAATTCGAACTAACTAAAGCCATGGCTACACTAGGCTTTAGTTAGTTCGAATTAAGGGCTTCCTTAATTTGAACTAATAAGTGCAAATAGGGTATTCGAACTAAAGGGTTAACCGATGTGGCCATGTTCTTAGTCCGAACTAACCGGCCATTGAAATGAATGGGGATCGCTAATTCGAACTAAGCAAGTGCTTGCTTAGTTCGAACTAACATTCCAGTGTGGCCATCCTAGTTCAAATTAAGCTAATTCGAACTAACTAAAATTAGTTCAAATTAGTTAGTACGAACTAAGTAATTCAAACTAATGTTAGCAAGTGTAGACATAGCCATAGACTCTAAGGTCAGAAGGGACCAACATGATCATCTAGTCTGACCTCCTGCACAGTGTAGGCCACAGAACCTCACCCACCCTCTTGCAATAAACCTTTAACCTATGACTGAGTTATTAAAGTCCTCAAATCATGATTTAAAGACTTTTAAGGTACAGAGACTCCACCAGCAATTGAGTCATGCCCTACACTACAGAGGAAGGCGACACCTACCCACCCTCCAGAACCTTTGCCAATCTGCCCTGGGGGAAAATTCCTTCCTGATTCCAAAGATGGTGATCAGTTAAACCCTGAGCATGTGGGCAAGACTCAGATGGACACCTAAGAAAGAATTCTCCGTAATAACTCAGAACCCACCCCATCAATCGTCCCATTGACATATCTACCACAAGGAGCCAAAGATCACTCAATTGTCAAACTAGGCTGTCCCATTATACCATCCCCTCCATAAATTTATCAAGCTCAGTTTTGAAACAAGCTTTGCTCCCTTTGGAAGGCTATTCCAGAACTTCACTTCTCTGACGGACAGAACCCTGCATTTAATTTCAAGTCTAAACTTCCCGATAGCCAGTTTATATCTGTGTTATGTGGTAACTCTGTAATCCAGGGAACCATCAGAAAGATTTTTGGGTTTTGTTTTTGCTGTTTTGATTTTTTTTTTTAAGTTACTCTGCAAGAGCTATAAAATACTCCAGGGTCTGATACTATCCAGGTTCCTCACAACTAAAGTGAGGGCCTGGCCCTAAGTCCATTGAACAAAATGGAGAGACTCCCATTGGGCTTTGGATCAGATCCTGAATGAAGGTACTGACCAAGCTGACTGAGGGATTTATCCCCACAGATCCCATTAAGCTAGTGCAAATTGTGTAGCTACATCCACTGGACAGCTTTGAAAAATCTCAACCTAGACCTTTCTGTCTCACACTGCACCCTCACTGGGTTGATTTTGCACAGGCTCATGATATGTGACCACTTAAAGAGACAGACCACAGAAGAGCACTGGTTGTTAGCTCTGGAGGAAACTGCCTGTTGGGTTTTCAGAGACAAGTGGCAGAGGCTCAGAGGATGGTGAATGTTTCTTGGCAGGATGGCTGCCACTTCTGCTATAACAGGCAATGTCAACATCCTGAGATTAAAAGTTAATAGCTGGATTACACTTGGGTGGATGAAACAGAAGATGGATTAAATGAAGATAAAAATGGACCGTTATGGTCTTTACATAATAATTGAAGAGATCCATTTAAAATTATTATTAATATATATATTAGGTCATATTACTCTCTGGGGCAGGCAGGAAACATGTCTTACTAAGTTTGTAAAGCATCGAGTAAATTTACAGCAAGATAAATTATTGTTAACATTAATTTCGATATCTCCATCTTTCAGCCCACAGGTTGCCAGTACACTCTACAGACTCATTATTTCATCCTTGAATTGAAGTTTTTGTTGTTGTGGGTTTTTTGTTTTGTTTTGTTTTTTGACAGATTACCATTCTATCCCATCAATGCTATGCAATAATTTTTGCTCAGAGAGTTATTTACAAAAGTAAAATGTAATGTCCTGGCAAGAATTTAGGCAGAAGCTTGAAACTAATACCATGGTTCTCATAACTAGTGCAATGCGTTCTTTAACAACTACTGCAATAGTGCCTGGTGCCTCAGTTATTCCTCCCATCAAAAAGAAATCCTCTTTTTAGGACTATATCAGGGAACAGAGTTAGTCAAAATATCTTTTCTTAAAACACAACAAAAGTCAAATGAAACACAACCCCCCAAGCATTTTTTTACAACAATAAATCTAACTTTCCTACTAAAATTTCCAGACTGCAAGATTCCATTTTCCAAAAGCTCTTGGTTAAAAAACAAGTTTCAAAAACTAAACATTTGTATTGAAATATTTTTGGTTTTCTAGATTTTTTGACCAACTTATAAATTTCCACAAAATCGCCCCCCCCCCAAAAACCAACCCTGTTTTGGTCAACAACAAAAACATTTTTAGGGAATTGCTGTACTACAAATAAATAATGGCAGTTGATTGGGGAAAGCATAGCGATGATAGTTCTTCTCCTATTAGTGAGGAGTTTCACCCATAGTTTTTTAAGGAGGTATTTTTACATTCCCATTTGCTCTGGTAGTTCCAAATGGCTTTAATGGCCAAAAGAATCTTTTTCTGCACTCAGTCTGACATTTCTCTCAGAGTAGATCTTGACAGAGTTATTTTTACAATTCAGTTCAATGAGAGTTTATTCACATAGCAAGCTATTGTGGTGATGATAGAAAATCTAGAATGTATTAATAATGTTCTATACATCCATATATAAACTAAAATCTTTTGGCATTACTCAAGCCTAAGCCTTTAAAGCGTGTCTAATACAAGATGCTTCTTCTGTATTTTGGAAATGAGATATAGGTTGAGTGACTACAACAGCTATCTGACTAGGTTGAACCTCAGACTCTTGCAAAGTTGTGGAACAATTTCCTCTTTCACCTTTTTTTTTTCTTGTATATGCTTTGTCTATATGTTCATTACGGAGACATCAGATCAAGCTATAACATTTGGTACAGTATTATAAATGATCATTTTTAGTAAATAAAAAATCTAAAAAGCACCAACCGAGATTTAGGAAACTATATCCAAAATTAAAGCTATCTAAATGGATTCTGCAACAAACCACTTCTGAGGGAGGATGTTTTATTGCTTAGATAATCTGACAACAAACACTGCAATACCCTTTTACGAGACTGGAAATGCTATTTGTATTATATTAAAGAAGCTGATACATTCAAGTGGCATGTTAAGAAGCCAATATCAAGCAAGTATCTTTGAGATGAACCCAATCAAAATGCGATAAGGCTTAAACCATCACAAGGTTTGTTTGACTGTATGACGGGCTGTTGCATAGGGAGAGATTTGCGTATGAAGCAATCCTATTAACCCTATCACTGAAGTATGGGGAATAGCCATGTACCCCTATAGAGGGGTATAATGTTGTTGTGTACTATTCCATCAATTGCTATATCCTATAGTGTGGACCAAGCAAACAAATCAAATGACTTTGTTTTGCTACGTGTTGAACTTCTAAATCAAGATGAAACCTTCGTGGAGCATGAAGAGAATTGACATAAGGGTTATGATCTACCTTCCAAATGGACATCTTTGCAGATACCTAAAAGTGCAGATAGAAAAAGTACGGAGTCTGCACAGTTGGCTAAAGGTGCACACCAGAGAACAAGCACACAGAAAGTAGTTTGAGGATGTATGTTGCTGACCACAATTTAGCCAGCTGGCATTCAGCATATGTCCCAAAATAGTTTTTACAACTGTATGACCTAACATATCTTACACAAATTTGTATGGCACAAATGTTTTGCATGAAGACACGTGACTAGACTTTTCCATAAATAAAACTGCAAGAAGCCACAGGATGATGAGGCAGGATACAGCTGGTATAGCTGGACATTTAAAATATTTACCAGAAGCATAGGTCACTTTCTGATTGGCCAACAGCAGCTTTGCCAAAAAGAGGAAGTAGGCTGTGTTCCCCAATCAAAAAAAAAAAAGGTATAAGCTGTCCTCTCTTATTCAACAGGTTGATCCTTGAGTCCAAAACAAGTGGATGAGAGAGAATGAGGATTGTCATCAGTAGACTTTCAATGGGATTTGTGCTCCTAAATCACTTAGGCACTTTTGAAAATCCCACATCTGATTCTTATTTACTTTAAGATACTGTTACAACATTGGCAATGGAAAGGGGCCTTGAACTGGCTTTATTGATGTCCACTGTAAAGCCTTTTTACATCCCCAGAGCAAGTGAAAAGGACCCAGGGGTGTAGGCTATATTACCACCTTATATCAGTATAACTACGTTGCTCAGTGGTGTGGAAAACAGAAAGTGCTATATCAACAGGAGGGCTTCTCCCATTGACATAGCTACTGTCTCTCAGGGAGGTGGATTACCTGCGCTGCTCAGAAAAGTTTTCACCATGCTATAGGTAGCATATTCACCAAGCAGTGCAGCTATACTTTGCTCTCATCTGCCATTATTTGGTTTTGCTACTTCAAAGATTTTTTTTATTTTTTTATTTTATTTTATTTTGGCTGGATGGCATCATCTACCGCTCATCTAACATAAATTAGGCTACTAAACTTCAGAGGTGTTCCATGACAAAGATTTATCATTCTTAATATTCCTGTTAAAAAGTGTTCCCACAATGCAGAAGGTCATCTTGTAAGCATAATACTGTGTGGTGCAGATTCCCCTAGACGTTTATGTAAGGTTTGCTGAATTTTAAGCTACACAAATCTGAACAGAGAAGGAAATGGCTTTCCCCAAACTGAAGTAAAGAGACAAAAAATGGGGTACTGATTTGGGTTGTTCCTTAAGAGCAGAGAACTGTTATGGACCATGATGTAGGTGGTCTGGCCGAGGAGTCAAAACAGGAGTCAGGTTTAGTGGGTAGCGGGGCATCCAGGCTAGGGAATGAAGTCAAGGGTCAGAAAGTTAGCTGCCAGCTACCAAAGATAGGGGTTACGGCAAAGTCAGAACCAGTAGTCAGAGCTGAGAATTCGAGCTGAGGCTCGAGCCAGAGTTGGGAGCTGGGGTGGAGCCAGGACTGGTAATTGATGATAGGAGACAAGATCTAAGAGTAGGAATTGGTGGACAGGCAAGGATCCAGCATGGAGCAGGAGCATGATGGGAACAAGAGTGAAGGCAGGAGCAAGGCGGGAACCAGAAGCAGAACAGGAAACAGGAACAGGGTTGGGTGCAGGAAGCAGGTATAAAAAGAGTCTGATGTAACTACAACAGGAAATCACCTTGTTGCTCCTGTGCCTCCTTCTGGCTTAAATAGTGTGGTTGGACCAATCAGTGGAACCAGACAATCCTCCAATCAGGCAACCATGGGTGGTGCCTTGGCTAAGGCTATCGTCCTATTATCTTCTCAGCTGAGCAGATACTGGATGAAGGTCAGGATGCAGCAGATGTCTGGCAACACACAGGCCTGTGTTCAAGACCTGGGGCATCACATGAAGCTATTCAAAGAACACAGCCAGCTGAAAAATCTCATGCCATTGGGAAAAGATCCAGTGTCATGAATGCATAAGAAATGGGCTAGTGTACATCTATGGTGAATCACTCAACACACACAAAAACTGATCTTTCCAATTCACTGTCCACAGGTCTTAGTTAAGCCTTTTCCCTAAGAATCTGTAACACACACATTTTTGCTCCATGTTTTGTTTTAGTTCAGTTTTTCTATATCGTGAAGCGGAAATGATATCAGATTCAAGAGCTTCTAACTCCCATTTCCAAAAATGATTTTGTCTTTTAAATGCCTAACTCATTGTTTAAAATGGAACTGAGGAGCTCTTGAAAATTTTACACTTCGTTTTTTTTAATTGCTGGCATTGGTGTAGCCCTCCTTAACGTCACCCATTCACCAGCAACATTATTCTCACTAAAGTTCCTGATTCAGAACCAAGATTCTGCATTGCCTTGTGTGATCGCCAGCATCTTTCTGGTCAATCTAGCTCTTCCCCTGGAGATTGCTTGTTAGTACAAGAAGAAAAACAACCCATGGGAAGGAAGCACGTGTGTTATGAAGTTTTACAGCAGGGGTAGGCAAACTCCAGCACTCAAGCCTATATGGAGCAGCATGCGGCACCCTTTGGGCACCACAGAAATTGCCATTCCTGCCACCAAAAGCCACTCCAGGGAGCTTCTGGGGCATGGGGGATCCCTGCCATACCCAGAACCCAGGCATGCCAGCTAAAGAAGCTGCTCAGGGTGGCTCCTCTCCACAGTATTCTGCCATCAAAAGGAGTCATTCCAGGCAATTTCTTGACGTGGCATGCCTGAGGTCCCCCAAGAGGAGCTGCTCCAAGCAACTTTTTTCTGTGGTGCACCTGGGGACCACGGTTCCAGCCACAACACCAGGAGGAGCCTCTTTGGGTGACTTCTTTCCACGAGCTGCTCCTTTAAGTGGAATGCTGGGAAGTGCTCCCCCACACACACTCCAGCTATGGCCGCCGCTGAATTTTCAGGCGGCCGCTGGCACCGGCTGAGTGTCGGGGAGGAGAGGCTGGCACGGGGGGTGGCAAAGGTTGCTGACCCCTGTAGTGTTGCATGAGGAAGCAATGTACAATTAAACCCTTTAGCCCTGACACTGCACTGACATCGCAGTTATAATGGGACGAATCTCATCATTTCAAGTGGGAAACGAGTTAGGAACAGTGTAATACACATCGGCTGTTTTTTAAACATTATGGGGCAGATTCTGATGTAGTAGAAGTCTGACACAGCTCTTTTGACTTCAGTGGAGTCACTTTGGATTTATGCTGGTATAGGTTAATACAGAATTGGGCTGAGAGAATATGCAAATAAATTGAAACCCGTGTAACTTGCTGTCCGTCATCAGTCTGATGTTTAGGACACGGAAATCAAGTCGGATATTTTAACTAATTTGATCCCTTACTGCTAATCAGAAAATCAACATATTCAGCTGCTTGAGGGGAACCCGCTAAATCAAATATGACATGTCCTTGTTTGAAAATTACATACTTCAGTAATTTATGAATGTAAGTGACCAATACTCCTGTCACCTGCCAGCACCAATGCAGGCAGGCATCAGACAATGTTCATTGGTTGATGAAGCATCTCTAGCCCTGATAGACCAGTGATGAATAGCTAAATGGCCCAAAACTCTGATGTAATCCTCAATGATCATATAAAAAATACCCACAGACAAGAGAAACTAATTTAATCTGCTGTGACTGAACGTCAGACTTGACATCTGATCCTGAGGTGACAAGTTTGTGCAGCAACCTCCTGACCAACTTCACCCATGTCAAAAAGAAGCTCCCAGGCATAAAAGAAATCAAAAGCCAGACTTAGTCCTAGAAATCTGCAGCTGCTTTACTACAAATAATAAGCAAAAAAAAAATAATAAAAAATCACAGGTTCCCTTCCCAGTGAATTACATGTTCCATTCCTTCACTTCTGAGGCTTGGTGCTTCTACCTGAATGGTTCTCAAGATGTGGGGCATGGCTCACTGGAGCGGGGCACAGAGGAATTCTCAGGGGTATGTAGCGGGGCCAGAGCCAGCCCCCATAGGTAGCAGGGGAGGGAGTGTCCCATTTCTAGCCCTGCTACACACCTGGACCAGCTCTTCCTCCAATCCCATTCAGGCACCAGTCCTGCTCCGCCCTTGCTCTTTCTCTGTCCCCAGACGAGTCCTGATCCCAATCACAGCTCCACTCTACCTCAGATCAGCTCTGCCCTCCTTCCCTCACCACTCCTAGACCTGCCCTGCCCCAGATCCCAACCTCTCCCCAATCCCCACCTCAGCCCAAGCTGCACTGCTGAGGAAGCCTTTGCTGTGGAATAAAGGGGGGGGCATTGACAGATTCTGTTACTAGAAGCAGGGGCAAAACTGGAGAAATATGGACACCACAGCTCTATCATAAAGCTAAATATGAAGGGTAGATTGCAATGGATAGGTTTAAACTTGGCTTGAAACTTAAGAAAATTGTTTGTCAGAAAATAAGTGGGCATTCCCCTAAACTACTGAGGTAAGTTTACCTCCTGACTACAGACAAATAATTTTTGTTATTTTTTCTGCAACAACTATAAGACCCCGTTTTGCTACACTGAGCCAGACTATAACCCTCACCTATATTACTACATGGTGCCTTGCCTTGAATTCAGTGGAACTATGTGAGTAAAGGTTCCACAACATGGCCCTCAGTAATCATTAAATGGAGTTTTATTAAATGGCCAACCGGGTTAGCAAAGAATACATATAACATCTGAGTGTCCAAGGAGGGATTTTTCACAAGACAGTATGCAAGGGTTGATTCCATGAGTCAGGTTGGTGTTTCTCCTCTCCTTTCCACACAACCTAAATATATTATGTCAACAAAAAAAAACTAAGTTAAAAGATTGTTAGGGTTGAAGAGTCAAGTCCTCAAAAGTTAGGAAATGCTAAAATTAAGTTTACCAGTATAAGCCTTAATTTGGTCCATGTGCACATGGATTGTGAGACAGTATTTAATTGTAGGATCGCATACTATTTTTTTCCATACGATGCCTGCCTCATTCAGTGTACTAGATGGAGCTGCTCTGGGGATGAATCCAGCTTATGTAATATAGGACCCTCATTTGTTTCAGAACTTGGAAGGTATGTGTTTGAATGAGGTAGGGGACTGCAGAAAGAGAAAGGAAGGTCTTGTGGTTAATGCAGCTGAATGTAAACCCAGAGAACCAGATTCTGTACCTGCTTCTGGTGTGGAGTTCCTGTGCGATGCAGTGCAAGTCACTTATACCAAACTTTTCAGATGGTCACTTATTGCATGTTGGGGTTTTTTTGGTTGCCCAATTGAGACACCTAGAGTCAGATTCGTATATGTCCTGAGCACTTACAACTGCAACTGAAGTCAAAGGGAGATACGCTTTGAAGACTTTGCGAGGGAGTTTGCGAGGGAGTTTGCGAGGGAGTTTGGGGGAAGTTTGTGTTTTGTGTTGTTACTATGGTGAAGAGGACCCGCACCACTACTGTCTCCTCCACCTGCGCCTGTATCCAGACAGACATACTGACCATGGATATCTCTACCCAGATCCTGGCGTGGACTTGCAAGGACTGTGGCCTGCATTTCCCACTCTCAGATGGTCAGGCTGGGGAGATCATTCAATGTGACAGGTGTCTCCTGGTGGAATCTCTCAGGAAGCAGGTGGGGGAGTTACAGGAGGAGGTGGCCAGGCTCAGGAGTATCCATGCCCTGGAGAAGTTCCTGGATAGCATCCATGAGGAAACATGCAAGGATGAGGAAACTATCCAGAGGCAAAGGACTGCTGCCACACCCTCGGAGAAGGATGGGATGGCTCAAGCTGAGGGTGGACACTGGCAGCTGGTTACTTCTGGCAGCAGACAGTGCTCCACCCCTGCTCCCATCCCACCCTCCGTTGTGGTAAAGAACCGCTACGCAGCACTACAGACGGGAGATGATATGGAAGAGAAGCCGTGCACCCCCGAGGTTGGGAGGATCACAACCATCACACCCAGGAGAAAACGTCGGGTTGTGGTGGTTGGTGACTCTCTTCTGAGGGGGACGGAGGCACCCATCTGTCGCCCAGATAAGGCTTCTCGGGAGGTATGCTGCCTGCCAGGTGCCCGTATCCGAGACGTTACGGAGGGATTGTCGAGAATCATCCGTCCCTCTGACTACTACCCCATGCTACTCATCCATGTGGGAACCAATGATACTGCGAGAGGTGACCCTCTGCAGATCAAAGGTGACTACAGGGCTCTGGGAGCACGGGTGAAGGAGTTCGGTGCACAGGTGGTTTTCTCCTCGATCCTCCCGGTCAAGGATAGGGGCCCGAGCAGAGACAGATGCATCCTGGAGGTGAATGCCTGGCTGCGGAGATGGTGTTACCAGGAGGGCTTTGGCTTCCTCGACCATGGGGTGCTGTTTCAGGAAGAAGGACTGCTAGGCAGAGACGGACTCCACCTATCCAGGAAGGGAAAGAGCGTATTTGGAAGCAGACTGGCTAACCTGGTGAGGAGGGCTTTAAACTAGGTCCGAAGGGGGAAGATGACCAACACCCACAAGTAAGTGAAACTGAGGGAAACCTGGGGGAAGGGATGGAACTTGGGGGATGCTGGGGCTGTAACAGCAGGAATAAAAGAGGGGGTAGTTGGAACTGGGGGCAGGGGTCAAATAATTGTTTATTTCTTGATAAAGTCATAATACCTCAGGTGAGTGGGGAAGGACGACACCGGAAGAAATTGCAAGGGGGAAGATGCGACAGGAGGGAGAATCGACAGGGCAAAGTAGGGCAATGGGCCCGATATCTTAGGTGCCTGTACACAAATGCGAGGAGCCTGGGAAACAAGCAGGAAGAATTGGTAGTACTGGCACAGACAAGGAACTATGATATAATTGGAATAACAGAAACGTGGTGGGATAACTTGCATGACTGGAGCACTGCCATGGATGGATATAAATTGTTCAGGAAGGACAGGCAGGGAAAAAGGGGGGGAGGAGTAGCGTTATATGTAAAAGAGCTGTACGACTGCTCGGAGCTCCACTATGAAAGTGGAAACAAGATGGTTGAAAGCTTGTGGGTTAAGTTTAGGGGAGAATGCAACAAGGGGGATGTTGTGGTGGGTGTCTGCTACAGACCGCCAGACCAGAAAGAGGAGGTGGATGAGGCGTTCTATGGACAACTAACAGAAGTTTCCAGATCGTCGCAGGCCCTGGTTCTTATGGGGGACTTCAATTATCCTGATGTCTGCTGGGAAGATAATACAGCAGTGCACAGGCAATCCAGGAAGTTTTTGGAGAATATTGAAGACAACTTCCTAGTACAAATGCTGGAGGAACCAACTAGGGGCCTTGCACCTCTAGACCTATTGCTCACAAACAGAGAAGAATTGATCGGGGAAGTAGAAGTAAATGGCAACCTGGGCAGCAGCGACCATGAGACGGTAGAGTTCAGGATCCTGATCAATGGAAGGAAGGAAAGAAGCAGAACACACACCCTGGACTTCAGAAAAGCAGATTTTGGCTCCCTTAGGGAGCTGATGGGCAGGGTCCCATGGGAAGCTGATCTGAAGGGGAAAGGTGTCCAAGACAGCTGGCTGTATTTTAAAGAAACCCTGTTAAAGGCACAGGAAGATAACATTCCGATGTGCAGAAAGAACAGCAAATGTGGACGGCGACCAGCGTGGCTTAGCAGGGAACTCTGCGGGGAGCTGAAACATAAAAGGGAAGCTTACAAGAAGTGGAAGCTTGGACAGATGACAAGGGAGGCGTATAAAGATATTGCTCGGGACTGCAGGGATCAAATCAGAAAGGCCAAAGGACAATTGGAGTTGCAGCTAGCAAGAGATGTGAAGGATAACAGAAAGGGATTCTATAAGTATATCAGCAACAAGAAAAGGATCAGAGGTGGTGTAGGTCCCTTACTGAATGGGGCAGGCATCCTCGTGGAGGATGATGCGGAAAAGGCTGAAGTACTCAATGCTTTTTTTACTTCAGTCTTCACAGGGCGGGCCAGCTCCCAGGCTACTACACGGGGTAACGCGGACTGGAGAGAAGAGTGGCCCTCAGTGATGGAAAGTCAGGTTAGGGAACACTTAATGAAATTGGAAGTGCACAAGTCCATGGGGCCGGATGAACTGCATCCGAGGGTGCTGAGGGAGTTGGGGGAAGTGATTGCAGAGCCGCTGGCCATTATCTTTGAGAACTCGTGGCGAACGGGGGTGGTCCCGGAGGATTGGAAAAAGGCAAATATAGTACCTATCTTTAAGAAAGGGAAAAAGGAGGATCCGGGGAACTACAGACCGGTCAGCCTCACCTCAATCCCTGGGAAAATCATGGAGCAGGTCCTCAAGGAATCCATCCTGAAACACTTGGAGGAAAATAGAGTGATCAGGAACAGTCAACATGGATTCACCAAGGGCAAATCGTGCCTGACCAACCTGATTTCCTTCTATGATGAGATGACTGGATTTGTGGATGCGGGAAGAGCCGTTGACGTGATATACCTTGACTTTAGCAAGGCTTTTGATACGGTTTCCCACAACATTCTCGTTGGCAAGTTAAGGAAGTATGGGTTGGATGAGTGGACCGTAAGGTGGATCGAAAACTGGTTAGATCAACGGGCTCAGCGGGTAGGAATCAATGGCTCGATGTCTGGTTGGCAACCGGTAACGAGTGGAGTGCCCCAGGGGTCGGTCCTGGGGCCGGTTCTATTCAACATCTTCATTAATGATCTTGATGATGGAATAGACTGCGTGCTTAGTAAGTTTGCGGATGACACCAAGTTGGGGGGAATGGTAGATACTCTGGAGGGCAGGGACAGGATCCAGAGAGACTTGGACAAATTGGAACACTGGGCCGAAAGAAACCTCATGAGGTTCAACAAAGACAAGTGCAAAGTCCTGCACTTAGGACGGAAAAATCCCATGCACTGCTACAGGCTGGGGACCGATCAGCTAAGTAGCAGCGCTGTAGAAAAGGACCTGGGAGTTATGGTGGACGGGAAGATGAATATGAGCCAACAGTGTGCCCTTGTTGCCAAAAAGGCCAATGGCATATTAGGCTGCATCAGTAGGAGTATTGCCAGCAGATCGAGGGATGTGATAATTCCCCTCTATTCGACACTGGTCAGGCCGCATCTGGAGTACTGTGTCCAGTTTTGGGCTCCCCACTACAGAAAGGATGTGGACAAATTAGAAAGAGTCCAGCGGAGGGCAACAAAAATGATTAGGGGGCTGGGGCACATGACTTATGAGGAGAGACTGAAGGAACTAGGCTTATTTAGTCTAGAGAAGAGAAGACTGAGGGGAGATTTGATAGCAACCTTCAACTACTTGAAGGGTTGCTCCAAAGAGGAGGGAGCTAGGCTGTTCTCGAGGGTAACAGAGGACAGAACAAGGAGCAATGGTTTCAAATTACAGCTGGGGAGGTCAAGGTTGGATATTAGGAAAAACTTTCTCACGAGGAGGGTGGTGAAGCATTGGAATGGGCTATCTAGGGAGGTGGTAGAATCTTCATCTTTGGAGATTTTTAAGGCTCGGTTAGACAAAACTCTGGCTGGGATAATTTAGGGGGAGTGGTCCTGCTTTTTAGCAGGGGGTTGGACTAGATGACCTCGTGAGGTCCCTTCCAACCCTATGATTCTATGATTCTATGACTGAGGGTATGTCTACCCTGCAATTAGACACCCAGCTGATTTGGGCTAATGGGGCTCAAACTAAGGGACTCTTTTAATTGCAGTGTAGACATTTGGGGTTTGGCTGCAGCCTGGGCTGTAGGACCCTGCAAGGTGGGAAGTTCCCAAAACTTGGGCTGTACCTAAACTGACACCTTTGGCTTTACTATCTCTCTCAATTGCCCATGTGTAAAATGGGGATAACACCACCTGACCTCACAGTCATGGTGTGAGGATAAACTGAGTTATAAAGTTATGATAAGAGCCCTATAACTCATAAGGAAATTTCTAATACTGTTTTCAGTGCAGAGTTTGGATGGTATACAGTAAATAATGCAGGCCACACACTGGATGATGAGACTAAAAAGAAATATTAAATAACTGCTCATTCACTAAGCACTGTTGAGCCTATGCGATGAATGAGACAGACAATTAGGCTACGTCTACATTGGCAAGTTAGGTCGACTTAAGGAGGCTTAAGTCGACCTAACTTAAGCCCTGTCCACACTCGGGTTTCATTAGGTTGACTTAAGAAAATCCTTAAGTTGACCTAATGAAAGCTTAGGTCGACTTAATAAGAACCGCCCGGTACTCGGACTAACCCTGCTTAGGTTGACTTACCCCTTCCTTAGGTTGACCTAAGGCCAGTGTGGACACATAAGTCCACTTTCTTAGGTTGACTTTGTTAAGTCGACCTGTTTACTTTAAGTCGACTTAAAGTCAACCTAACTTTTCCTAGTGTAGACATAGCCTTAGAGTCTAAATTGTAAGGCACATGCACGCAGGAGCTGAATCAAGATTTGCACAGGCAACCTTAATTCTGGCATTTTCTAATTTTTTAGTCATTAACATTGCAACCATGATAATGTTCTTTATCATAGTTTTATGAATGCTTTCTCTCTCTCTCTCTCTCTCACACACACACACACACACACACACACACACACACACACACACACACACACTTAACGAGGTAGTAATGAACTGCAACTTATTTATCAAGAAAGCCTCTCTTAAAGCATGCCTGCTTCTATTTGAAATAGCCTTCCTCTTCTGACCTAAAAACAGGCATTACAAAATATTGTCCTGCTGTTCCAGTTAATCCTCTTGTTCACTGACTATACTATAATTTGGTTCAATAAGTAATGTTTCATGCCACACGTTTTTCACAGGAACAAATGTCAGTTTGAAGTAGACCATCAGCTGCAACATGTTCCAAGATTTTTTATCAGTGTGTACCTAGATCAATGGCACACAGCCTCTTCTCAATGAAGAGCCCTGTCATCAGTGATCAGCAGAGCACCACATTTGGACTTCCCATCACAAAATGCACATTGCCATACATTTTCAGGCTGAGATATGCCTCATAAAGCTGTGTGATTGATGCTCAGATTCCAGTCAGTAACAGATTTAATACACTGCACTGTGATACAAGAGAGGGGATGTGGCTAAAAATCCACACCACCTCACACAACATATAAACACCTATAGATATCTATGTACACTTCATTCTGACAGTGATTAAATATATTGCTCATTTGCTGAGCATACAGTGCTACCCATATGGTAGGTGAGCGAGGATACGTATGCACTGAATTTTAGGGTATATCTACACTGGAGCAGAAGGATTTCATTTCCAGCTCAGACAGACATACCCACGCTAGCTCTGATCAAACTAGCTGCTAAAAATAGCAGCGTAGTTGCAGCTGTGTAAGTGACAGCACCAGCTAGTCATCCCAAATATACACCTAGGTTTCAGACAGGATTGTACTTGGGGCAGCTTGCCCATCCCACCACCATGCAATGGCAGCTACACTTCTATTTTTAGCATGCTAGCTCAATCAAAGTTTGGACAGCTATGTCTACCTGAGCTGGAAATTACATTTCAAGCTCCAGTGGAGGCATACCCTTAATTAGGCCACACATATTTTTTTCCAAAACCATCCTTCGAGGGGTGGGGATTGCTCCTTACCATACTCGTTCATACAACAGCCAAAGATCTGCTTTTCTGGGGGAGAACTGAGTACAGTGCTTCTTAGACTACGTCTACACTACACACAAAAGTATGTTTGTAGCACATGTTGGTGTGTCCATGCTAGCTTTAATTTAGCTAGCACTGGTAACACTAATCATGTAGCTGTGGTGGCAAGAGCTTCAGCATGAGTGCACCTTGAATACCCTAGCTGCTAGTCCAGGCTGCCATATCTCCATTACCGTTATTATGAATGCTGATTAAAGCTGGCTAAATTAAAGCCACAATCACATCTTCCTCCAGGGTAGACATAAGGTATAAGTATACGAGGGTTACTAGCTACACTCACAATCTCATTCCAAGCAATGGCAGAACTCCTATATACTTTCAAGTGATTGAAATCTGGTCTTTGAATACAAAAATTCATGTAAGAGAGAAATAAAGTCAGGAATTAATGCACTAATTAAAAGAGACAACTAAAAGGTAAAAGTATTATCTAGAACATCAAAGCAGAAGCTATTCATATTTGCTGGCTATACAGATGACTGCAGTTATAATTCATATGCCGTTGATGCAGTCATTTCTTTTTTTAAATATCCCATCCTTAACCCCTCGTCTTCTCTGTTATATTCAGAGCATACAAGCAGAAGTTAGATAAAAATGGTCTTGCTGGAAGGTTACAGCAGAACACATTTATTTCTTAGAATTTTGGACCATCACCACACAAGAACCACAAAAGAGAGAAATGAAGCAGGCTGCTCCCTAAAACCATGAGGCACCACTTACCTTACTGTAGGCTGGCTACCCCAGACTGACTGCTCCAGGGCCCATAACATGTGGTTCCTTACAGAGTCCCCTCCCTTACAAACAGGTCGAGAAAAAGCTTTGCTGTTAAGTGATAGAGCTACAATTTTAACATAGTATTTAATACGCCACACCTGTGCTCTTGTTTTAACTTGCTATTTTCTCACCCACCACATTGATGTCAAGAGGCTTGGTGGAGTACTACTCAGCAGAAGTCTTGGTCCTCTTTCTCTCTCATTGTTTTCTGCTATGGGATTATTTTTAAAAAGAGTTTTCCAAATCAGACATGTGCTTGGCAAATTTATACCTGTGCAAGTTTTGCCTAGGATTTTAACTCCAAGCCAGGCCAGTCATAGTATAAGTGGCTCAAACTGGTGCTCCCAGAACAATTATGTTCTTCATCCTGCAGCCAAGTGCAAAAATCTTTCCTGGCTTTCAGACCCTCATGAAAATGCCTTCCATTCTGTTCCTTGGACTCTAAACTAATCAATATACCAATATCTACAGCCATTTCTAATATGACTATCAGGAAAGTATGGATTGCAGAGAGAGACATGGATGATAGAAGGACAGTGACACCTTTTCAGATGGGATATCCAATTCTCTGCCCAGCTCTTGATTTAGCCCTCAGCTTCTGTCTTTGGGTGCAGTGCTGGGATTATTTCTGTTCCAGTTCTCTAAGGAACGCTTTGTAAAGAATTGCAGATGGTGAAAGTTGGATTCTTCCTACCCTCTATTGGGAAGCTGTTCCAGACTGTGGGCTCTGCTTTTTTAAAGGCTCTATCTTCAGTTTCCTTGAGTTTATTCTTGGTTTCTGCTTGCCATAGTCTGGCGTGTGATCCATGAATTTGTGGAAGGACATGAAAAATGAGAGAGATGTGGATCTGTTCCATGAAGGCCTTTGTCCAGTATAGCGGGATAGGACATCACCATAACATTTGTGAAATCAGATATCTCTTATCTGACAAAATAATTCTTCTCTGCACACATGATCCACAGCAACTTCCCTCAGAGGAATCTCAAAGCTCCTTACAGAAGTTTATTCATTTAGGGTATGTCTACATTACAACCCATCCAGCAGCACTGCTACAGAAGAAATCTTCCATCAACCTAGCTGTGTCTACAGTACAAGTTAGGTGAACCTAATTATGGTGTTCAGGGTGCATAATTTTTCACAGCCTTGAACAATGTGGCTAGGTAGACTTAGTTTTTAAGTGTCAACCCACGCTTAAACTCAGTTTTGCAGATGGGGAAACTGAAACACACAAAGGCTATGTCTACACTTACTAAAGTTAGTTCGAATTTAGTTCGAACTAAACAAGTGCCATTCATGGCACTTGCTTAGTTCGAATTAGCGAATTGCATTGAGTTCAATGGGCCGGTTAGTTCGAACTACGCAATTAGTTCGAACTAACATGGCCACATTGGTTAATTCGAACTAGCTAGTTCGAATTAACCCTTAGTTCGAATAGCATATTTGAATTTACTAGTTTGAATTAAGGAAGCCCTTAATTCGAACTAATTAAAAGCCTAATGTAGCCATGGCTTTAGTTAGTTCGAATTAAGCTTCCTTAATTGGAACTAACCTGCCAGTGTAGACATAGCCAAAGAGAGCTTACGTGACTTGCACCAAGATCATACAATTAGCCAGTGTAAATACTAGAAATAGAAACCAGGTGTTCTCTCACAGCCATGATCCTGTATTCAAAGTTTTAATACAGTGTTTCCCTATGTTCTTCTTACTGTATTTATTACACTGCAAGAGGATGTAACTAAACCAACTCAGGTTATTGAAAAATACAAGTGTTTGGCTTATGGTGAAAAGAGCTCTAAACTATGTCTCCAAGTCCCATCTCCATAGTGGATCTATGAGCGTTCTAGGCTCATATACTGAAATAATTTTTAGCTTAGGGGAGGAGAAAGAAGTGGACTTAAGGGCTGCTTAGACACTCCAGTAGGAACCACCAGTTGAGGCCTGCCAGGTACTGGTAAATACGGAGATAAATATGACTTTGGTTCATGGTGGCTATACAAACCAACTGCTGCAGTGTTCGTTCACAGGGTTTGATAAAGGTTCACTAGACATAAGAAAACCCCTTAAAATCAAGCTATAGTATTTGATTCTACACGCCCCAGTTTCAGTATAACCCACTGCTGAATGTGGTACTGGCTTCCCACGCCTGATCTACAGAGGATAGGAGTCTGTTACAGCCCAAAGCATGAGTTGCTCCAGCTTGAGCTAAAGCTAAAAGGCTCACTGCAGCAGCTGGTCTGTATAGACAACATGAACCAAAGCCATGTTTATCTCTCTAGTTACCACATGCATGCTTTTGGCTCTGGAACACCCTGTTTCAATGGCCAATGTGTTAGACAGGATGGCAGCTATCACAGGAACCCTTTGGCTGAGGGGAGGCATCTGCATGTAAGGGTGGGTGGGGAGGGAAGGGAAAAGGGAGTAGATAAGCATTTGCCCAGGGTTGGCAAGGTCACAAATGCATCAGAACATGATTCCCCGATTTTCACCAGGTTCTACATTAACTGTGCAAAGAACGCTATTAACACTTCAGAGAAAGTCAGTTCAGGTCTTCATTTTAAGAGATATGCTGGGCTCCACAGACAAACAGTATCATAAAGATAATTAGAGTTTGCATATAATTTTAACAACTCCTGTGTTATTGTTTAGAATAACATGCAGTTGAGCCATATTAGCAGTTAGTTATCATTACTTTTGTGGGGAGAAAATAATTCACCCTCTTTTCATACAGTGGAAACCAGATAAGAAGGATTTATTCCATTCAAAAATAAATTGGTGTTTATCTTTCAAAAAATGACTATGAAAAGAGAAAAACCATCCATTCCAGAGAGTGACAGACAAAAAAGTACATTCTCACAATTTAAAAAAAAGCTAGGTTATCTGCAAGCAATTGGCCCACTTCCCCACCCCCTACACAAAGCAATTACTTATCTTCCTCTGTATGGAGTGTACTTGTCAAGACTGACACAGTGGTTTGATTACTGAGGAAATGAGGAAAACAACAAACCCTTACAGGGAAAGAGCTTTGAATTATAGCAGATGCCATCTCAAGCTATGCAGATACTTTCCACTTTGCCTTAGAAAATTTGCCAAAAAGAGAACATCACTTTGCCATTACTTCTTCTGTAAAAAGAAAAGAAAAGAAAAGAAACGAAAAGAAAAGAAAGGGTGTTTTTCCCCTTTAATCAATGGTCAAACACGTTAGCTGAATTCCTAATGATGTGCAACTCGTAATGAATGCATGGGCATGGGTCAGTTATGTTGGTATTTCATATTCATACTAAATGAGATTTTCCTACTTATATTCTATATGCACCAGTGAGGAAAAAAGAGACCACATGTATTATTATTACTGAGACAGCCAGAGACCCTATCAGGATCAGGGCCTCATTATGTTGGGGGCTGTACAAGCACAAAGACATGATCCCTGCCCCCAAAGAGTTTACATCCTAAGGCCAGGATTCTGACAACCCCATAACTCATGCTTAACATCACTACAGTGAGTAATCCCATTGATTTCAATGTGACAACTCAAGCTATCCCACTGGAGATAGCATGTACAATTGGTGTAGCTACAGATTGCAGTGACAAGAGGCTACATTCATACTGTAGTGTGTAGGTACAGATGTCACTGAAAGGCTCTGTCAAAGGGGGAGGCAGAAGGGAAAGGCACTGGCAGCGGGAAGACACTACACTGTAAAAAGAGCAATGTAGAAGGAAGAGGTTCCACTTGGGTGAGTAGAGAGAGCCATGTAGCGTACATAATGTAAGGGTTCAGGCATGTCTTTGCTCTACCTGCCTAAGCAGTGCCTCACCCTCTATCCCAGTGGTTCTCAACCACTGTGTTGGGACACATTACTGTGTCGTCACAGTGGAAAGTGTGTCGCAGAGAGCTGCGAAGATGGATGGATTTGGCCGGGGTGGGTGGGCTGATGTGTCCTGTAGATTCACGATATGCCACCAAGTGAGTCACGACCTGCAAAAGGTTGAGAACCAATCACAGCTCTATCCTACTATTTATACCCAAGCTAGGTTAGCCATGAATGTAACCTACACACCACCCAATCAGGAATGTGCAGTGCAGATGTACCCCTAGTGACAGAAGAACCACTTTAGAAAATATACATTTCCAAACTTCCACTAATTTCCAGAGCCAGCCAGAATGGAATCCTAGGGAAGTTTCTAAAACATAAGAATGGCCATACTGGGTCAGACCAGTGGTCCATCTAACCCAGCATCCTGTCTTCTGACAGTGGCCAATTCTAGGTGTTTCAGAGGGAACAAACAGAACAAGGCAATTTGCAAGTGATCTATCCTCTATTGTCCAGTCCCAGCTTCTGGGAGTCAGAGGTTTAGGATGATCTAGCATGCTGAGGAGAAAAAAAAAAAGATTCATAAGATTCAGTGTGAGAAATTTTGTTTTTTTAAAAATTGACATTAATAAAGTAGTGGCAGAAGTATTTCAGGTTACCATACAGACTGAACAGTTAGAAACAAAACTGATACTCTGTCCTTAATTCACTTATCTTCAGTGAGCAGAAAACATCCTGTCAGCCTTGACTTTACTTTGCTGTATGAGAGTTTATGTCAGACCTTCAGATCCAAATTCTCAGGAGCTGCCTTGAAAACTAAAAATTTGATTTGACATGTTTTTGTAAATGACACTGGTGAATTCATGAAGGTTTGTGTGTGCAAGGGGAAGAAGGAGAAATGGGCAAAAGGAACAGAAGGATTTTCTTTAGGTTAAGGTACTGGGCCATTTTGACTCAGGTTTCTTGTGGGACACTGGGCCTGCCACTTGGAGCAGATGCTTAATTGGTGTAAATTGAAGTCACAATGGAGCTATGACACTTTAGATCAGCTGAGGATCTTTCCTCAAATCTTTCTGGGCCTCAGTTCCCCCTTCTGTGAAATGGGGAATTTTGTACAGGGGTCAATTTATTTTCTAACCTTTGTGAGATGCTCAGATACTATGGTGATGGAGACCCTGTAATTTACTGAAAAAGGGAGAAATGGGAGGCAGTAGAGAAAGACATAAGAAGAAAATGGAGGGGACAAAAGAAAGGAAAGTGGTAAGAATAATCAGAGAGAAAAAAAGAGCTAAATAGAGGAAAGAAACATGTTTTAGAAGAAAGAGAGATGAAAGGGATAGGTAAAAAAAATAGCAAAAATAAGAAAGAACTAAAAAGAAGCCAGAAACAGAGAAAAAAACCCAGAAGATCCACCATTTTACTCAGGGGGCTCTGATTCAGTAATGCTCTGAACCTTATATAGCAGGCTTGTCCAACCTACACCCACGGGCCAGACTCCAGCCCGCCAAGGTCTGTTATCCAGCCCATGGACTGCTGCGCTGGTGACTAGGAGCTGGGGCTTTTTTAATTCTCCCGCACTGGGGCCCAGGACAGGAGACCAGGCCAGGGAGCGAATTCTGAGGGCTGAATCCAGTCCCTTTGAAAAAGGTAAGGTGGTCGCATGGCTGGGGCGGGATCGTGAAGGAGAGGGAAGAAGTTAGGGATCCCAGCTTGGTTAGGTTGGAGGCACAAGGCCGGGATCACACGGGGGAGGTGGGGGCAGTGCGGATGGCGAAGGAGACGGTGAGGCAGAGCAGGGCAGCGGGGCCCAGGAAGGCAGAGCAGGTCGTGGCGGCTGCAATTGGGCCTGGGGAGGTGGCATGGGGCTGCAATCAGGCCCGGGGAAGTGGCGCGGGGCTGGGGTGGTGGCCAGGATCAGGCCCAGGGAGGAGTGCGGAGCTGGGGGGGGTGGTGCAAGACCGGGGTTGGGCTGAGGGGAGGGAGGTGCAGGTGTGGGGCTGGGAACGGGTCCAGGATCAGTGTGGGCAGAAAAGGTCCTGGGGAGGTGGTGGGGGCCAGGGAGATGGTGCAGCATGCTGGGGGGGGTGTAGGGCCCCCATTAGCAGGGTGGGGTCAGGATTGGGTTCAGGGGCAATGCAGGGCAGGGGTGCAGTGCATAGCTGGGAAAGGGCTGGAGGGAAGTGCGGGGCCATGGAAGGGTGGTGGTGATGGAGGGTCGGGATCGAGGCTAAGGGCGGACGGATGGTGCGGAGCCCAGAACAGGGGGAAGCATGAGGTCAGGTTTGAGGCTGCGGGTGGCTCAGGGCAGGGCAGCCAGCATAGGGGGAAGGTTTTGGGGAGCTGATCAGGTGCAGGACCAAGAGGATTGGAGCTGGTCAGATTGGGGGGCGGGGGGAAAGGAAACAGGTCCCATTACCTGGGAGCAGTACTTTTTGCTGCCTCCCGCCCCCCCATCAGGCTCTCCTACCCCCCACACCATCCCTACTCTGCCCGTTCCCCACATTCTGCCTTGCTACCCCTGACCTGCCTATGTTCCCCACACTCTCCTTTATGGCCCCTGACTTATCTATCCAAAATTTGCTCACTGGCCCTCCGAGTGAGGAAAGATTTGAAATGTGGCCCCTCACCAAAAAAGGTTGGACACCCCTGTTATGTAGTCATTTTCACCAGAGCAAAATGAGTGTAAAATGCTACATTTCTGATTTGCTAGCATTTTACACCCACTTTGCTTTGGAATGCCCAAAAATCAAACAGGTTTTGGCACAAGTAAGTTTACAGACTTGTCCTCAATAATAATAGTTCCCCTGTTCCCCACTGAGCCACTGGAAGAACAAGTTATTTCATTCATGTTTAGTGCATTTTTTTATTCTGGAAAGTTTAATGGGGCTGGAAGAAAACTCTGATAATAAGTATTGAATATGTTGTAGTGGGTGGAGAGTTAGTTCAATATTTCAATTTCTTGGGCTGAGAGATAACATAGTAGACCATGGATATCCCCCCACCCTCTGACTTTTGCTTCATTATCTATTTTTCTCAAGCTAGCAAAAACGGCTAGAAAAATGCCTGTTAATGTCTGACAAGTAGTTTCCTATGGTCTTAAAACAAACCATCAATTACAGGCAGCCTTTTCAATTCTAAAGGGAAAAGCAAAACAATACCATTCAGTTGGTTACAGTTATTGAGTGATAAGAAATCCAAGAGGAAAAATATATTAAAAAGAAATGAAATCGTTGTATGTTCTCTACATAAAACAGTTTAGGAAAGCATGCAACCGAGTGTTGGTTAACCAGCACCCTTTGAAAAAATTATGAACTTTCGAAATGCTACAGCCAGCTAGTCACTTGACCTGTGCATCCTTGTCTGAGTTCTCACAAAGAAGAGAGTATCATTGTTAGAAGGTAAGCTCTTGACTTTAATCAGTATTGTTACAAAGGGCAGCTTGTGTAGTTCTTACAACCATAGGGGATAAAATCCTCTTTATTTTTTAAGTTAGCCTTTGAGCAGTGACAGATCAAGAAGCAGGAGACTTCAAATTACTTACAAAATTTTGTAAGGTTTATCTGCCAAACCGTGATTTTTTTTTTTTTAAGCTCCTCCTAACGTGGCAGAGAAATCTTGATTCTTCACAAACCAGGTAATTCCTTGTGGTTTTACACACAATCCCTAACTGTAATTTCTTAACTGAAAACAGGTAAATCCATGCCAATCACTGACATTTCCAGGCTTGATTCTCCACTGTTACATACCAGGATGAAAGTGATGGCACTCCGGTGAAACCAAGAGATTTCCTATTAGCCTAAAACTTATGTCACTGAATGGAGACACAGTTATACCTCTGATATGCATGTGCAGTTTTCATTGGCGGTGCTTCACAGTATGTGAGGGGAAAAAACTGGATCTTACTGTACCTAACTTTATGACTACAAAATAGGCTCGTCTGCCGGCTACCCCTGCAAGCTCTGAGCCTCCAGCTAGGTAAGGGGGTTTGGGGCGGGGCGGTGGCAGGCAGTGGAGTCAGGAAAGGGGCAGTGGAGCCAGGAAGGGGCCCCAGGCCTGATCCAGCCACGCTGCCTGCCTGCGGTGGTGGTGCACGGCGGAGTCGCTGCCGACTGCCGTGCTCCACCACCACATGCCGGTCCCGGGCCTTTGTAGTCAGGGGTTAAGATAAGGTAAGGGGGAATGTGGAGACTGGGGGTGGGAATGGAGGGGTCCAGACTTGCGAGTTGCTGGAGCAAGGGGTCAGGATGGGGGGCTGGGTAGCGGTGGAGGGGACTATGGACGGCTGGAGGGGAGATTGGGTGGGCGGGTGGGGGAGGGATGGATGGAGACTGGAATTAGAGGTCTGGGGAGAGGTGAAGGGGGCATGGGGACAAGGAGACTGGGTAGGGGCTGGGTAGCGGTGGAGGGGATTATGGACAGCTAGAGCAAGAGGTCAGGATGGGGAGCTGGTGGGGGCTGGGTAGCGGTGGAGGGGACTATGGACGTCTGGAGTGGGGACTGCACGGGGGGCTGGGGAGGGATGGAGGAGGTTGGGGGACTGGAGTGGGGGTTAGGGACAGAGGGGCCTGGGGAGGTGTGGAGGGGGTTGGGGGACTGAAGGAGGGTGGAGTGAAGATGAGGGAAGCTGGGGGCTGAGAGGTTAGGAGAGCTGGAGTGGGGGTTTGGGGGCAGGAAGCTTAGGGAATGGGGATGGGGACTGAGGAGGACATGGGGAAGGAGGGGTCTGATGTGGGCACTAGTGGACAAGGTTGGGGTGATGTGGATTTGAAGCTGTGCTTCATTTGTGAGGAAAGAGCTGGTGGTGCTCAAGCAGAGATTGTTTTGCATTCATATATCTGTTTGTAGTGTAGACATAGCCAAAAAGTAATTCAGTGAAGTACATCCCAGTGGCAATCCTCCTCAGTTTCCTTTCCTTCCCCTTCCCTTTAATCAAATAAGGGGCCCCAGGCAACCCAGCTCTTTCTCCACTGAATTGTAATATGTAATAGAAAATCAACTTGAAAACAATATTTACTTGTTTCCCCTCCCAAGCTATGTTCAGTGCTGGAGCAGAGGAAAGAACATAACATATTAATGATCCAAAATGTACCCTTGCAGAGCTTTCCACCTTTCTGTGGGATCCAATGCTCACTTCTACCTTTGGAGGGGCCCAGAACAATGGATCTGACTTTTATATGCATAGACAAGCTGTTTCATGCAACTTTTAGAGGATTTTGTGTCTTCCTCTGACCCAAGAAACACTGAACTCATGGTAACAAATACACCTGCTGTTATAGTGAGAGTTTGAAAAATATTTGCAATAAATGTTTTAAGTCTCTAAAGCATTCCTACAATAACCTTTTTCATGAATGTAAGTATCACATACAGAGTATATGATGGATCGTAGTTGGCATAAGTTGAGGATGACCTGCATAACTCCTTTTGTCACTCATGAACTGCTTCCTCAGACTCATGATGATAGAATACTTATACTACTATATCATGTATTCTCTATAGGAAGAACAACACCTGACTGCCTAATATTTTAAAAGCCCACTATTCTTAGTTGTTTATAAGAATTAACATTCTTATGTGGGCTGCTCGCACTCTGCCTCAAGCTCAATTTTTAAGTTTCAATAAAAGTGGCTCAGCCCTTTCCAAGAGCGAGCTTTGTGAAGAATAGCTAATTTTGCTAATGTTAAATGTCTTTTCCTTGAAGAACTCTAGTGCCTCCATGGTAAAACTGATAGAGTGATAGTTCTGGGGACAGAAAGGTCCCCATGAAAACACACCCAGATTTGGTCAAGTTATAAGCCTTTGAAAATCACCATTTGTGTATTTAGAGCTTTATGGATGTTTGCTAATAAAATGTCTGAACCTTCTATCATGAGGTTGACCTTGACTCTGTATATGTAGGCTGGAAATGTGACAAAGACAGGCGACAAAAACTGTGAGGTGTAGATGATGGTAGAGGCTAGATAGGCACAACAGCAAGTGTCATCGTCTCACATTTGTTTAGTAAATTAATAAAACTTCAGTATTTCAGTTTAACATTTTTATTAAAGTTCGAATGAAAACACATCTATGCATTTCTTTTGAATTGAGGTATTTAGGCATGCTGATGCTTCCGGTGCCAAAAAACTGTTGTCCATGCGGCACCATGCCTCACAAATCGCTGCTCAGCAAATACCATAACTTGCTCAGCTGCATCATCAGCTTAGAGACAACATTGGTGTTATCCATGGTGTGTTTGCTAAAAACGTTCTGACGCTGCACATGTGATGTTACAGTGGTCAAAGGGAAATTGTCTACAGGGTTACGTCTAAATAGTCTTTACTAGTGAATGGTTTAGTACCCCTTGAGATCCTAATGAAAAATGCATTCATCTCTGTGCAAAGATGGTTTGCCGGGTGTTGGGTTATATTAGGGGCTAGTATTGTTCAATGGTTAAAGCATGAGAGTCTTGAGTTCTGGGTCTTAGTCCTAGCTCTGCCACGAAACTGCTGTGGGACTTTGGGCAAAGTCGCTTCACAGCTCTGTGTCTCAGTTTCCCAAACTGTAAAATGAGGTTAGTGTGTCCCTTTAAGACAAGGGCTCTCAAATGGGAGTGGCAAGCCCTTAGGGCAGGGGTGTCAAACTCATTCAGTGTCGGGGGCCACACTGGAAGTCAGGACCATCCAGGGGCCGAGGTATGTCCAGGTAGACTTCCTGACCCCTTACCAGCACAGTACCACCTGGGGTCCCTGACCTCTTCCCCTGTTGCGCTTGGGGCAGCGTGGGCTCCTCTTTCCCTTCTCCAAACCCGCAGGTTCTCTGACACCTTCCCTTTCCCCTGCGCTGTGGGCTCCTCTTTGCTGCACGGGCTCCCCAACCTCTTCCCCTTTGCTGCACTACCCGTTCCCTTCCCTGTTCCTGTGCCAGTTCCCTAACCCCTTCCCCAGCCCCCCCCCCGCCCCATGGAGCCGGCTCCCCAGCCCCCTCTCTCCCACTTACCTGGCTCAAAGGGGCTCAATCCAACCCCTGGAGTCAGTTCTCTGGCCAGGCCATTCCCCGCCCTGGGCCACTGCCTGGGTGTGCATGGTGGCAGATTTTAAAAGGCCCTGACCAGGTATCAACAAAATTTTTGCCCTGTTAGGTACCCAGCCACAAAGTAAGGTGCCCAGCTAGGGAACCTGAGGAGGTTGTGAAGGCTGGGACTATAACAATATTTAAAAGGG